>PVHX01002941.1:89049-123412 GCA_004024805.1 Geosciurus inauris | reverse complement strand
GACCCTTGAATGGCAGGTCCCTTTATTTTTTTCATGGAGTAATCAACAAACTTTTTATTAAGTGCCCACTGTTTGCCAGGCCCTGTGCTAGGTGATGGGGATAGTAGTGCTTCAGGGAGTGCTCAGTCTAGCAAGGAACACAAATAAAATAGGTGAATAAGGTCTAGGGTACAGGGTGTTGGTGGAGCATTGGGCCAGCTATTTCCTGAGCTTTATGAGAGCTGCAGCTGAAGTTTCTCCACTAAAGTCACTTTGTGACATCCACTCAAGCCCAACTACTTCAGACCCAAAATGTTGATTTGAGATATCTGTAAATTTGTATGGAAAGACCATAATACACTTTTTTAAAAAGAGCCTAAATAAATGTAGTATAAGAGGTTGACACCAAAACAAACAAGAAACCGGTGAATAGCTTTATCTTTGCAAAGTCTGATTTTATAAAGTGCCATCTCTCACTCTTTTCTATTTCCCCCACCACACAACCCTTGCCTCCCCCCTCTCTCCCTCTCTCTCTCTCTCTCTCTCTCTCTCTCTCTCTCTCTCTTCTCACACAGTTCAGACACAAGACACGGAGAAGCAAATGTTTTCTGACTAGATGACTTCAGCGGATTAGCGCTTCTTTGAAAGTGATCTTGTTACAGCCATAACGTGTTTATGTGTAACACAGACATCTTTATGTATAACGCAGACGTGTCTGGGTGGGGAATGTTAGCATTCTGGCCTTGTCATTTAGTAAGGTAGGAAGTTCAGCTCCAGATCCCTAAAGCTTTGGGGAATCTTGATACAGGGTAAGGGGGGAACTAGCAAGAAGAGGGGAGATTTCTTTATGGGTTATTTATCTTTTTCTCCCCCAGTAACTCTCCTGGGCTTAACTCCTACTCTCTGAGAAACAGTCCTTTTCCAACACAGCTGGGATGGCTGTCAGCAGAGGTACCTTCTTAAGGACAGCAGTAATCAAAAAAAAGGGTCAGGCAATTAGAAACTGCTGGTAAATCACAGAGGCACCACCTGAATTATATTTTATAATCACCTGATGGCAAAACATTTATTTCAGACACTGGCACACTGTCACAAAAGAAACAAATTAGAGGGAGCAGTCTCTCAGCAATTTTCTTGATCATAGAAACTTTTTGTTTCAACAATTTAAAACTCTTTATTGTTCTATGTAAATTATGAAAGTAACCTATGCTTACAATAACAAAATCAAACAATTCCAAAGTACATAAAGTAAAAAGTTAAAGTCCAGCCTTTCCTCTATCCTGGTCCTAAAAGCAGACAGCCAGTGGCAATATACCAGCCTTATATGTAATTTTAATTTTTCTAGTGGCCACATTAAAGAAGTAAAAAGAGCCCAGAGTTGTGACACATTCTTCTAAGCCCAGTGACTTGGAAGGCTGAGGCTAAGTTCAAGCCCAGCCTGGGCAATTTAGTGAGACCCTGTCTTAAAGTAAAAAATAAAAAAGGGCTAGGAATGTAGCTCAGTGGTAAAGCACTCCTGGGTTCAATCCCCAAGACTGCCCCCCACCCCAAAAAAAAAAAAAAAAAAAGTTATAAGAAGCAGGTGAGCTGGGCCCAGTGGCACATGCCTGTAATCCCAGAGGCTCAGGAGACTGAGACAGGAGGATCATGAGTTCAAAGCCAGGCTCAGCAATGGTGAGGCACTAAGCAACTCAGTGAGACCCTATCTCTAAATAAAACACAAAATAGGGCTGGGGATGTGGTTCAGTGGTCGAATGCCCCTGAGTTCAATCCTCAGTATCACAATAAATAAATAAATGAATAAATAAATAAATAAAGATAGAAGCAGGTGAAATCAATAATATATATTATTAATATATTTTATTTAAACTAATGTATCCAAATAATTATTTCAATATGTAATCAGCATTATCGAATTATTAGATAAAATTTGTATTAATATTTTCATTTGTTTTGAAACATTTGGTTGTATTTTATACTTGAACACATCTCCATTTGGATGCTAAATTCTTATTGGAAATACTTGATCTGTACTTAGATTTCATGAAGCAGACAGTTGAAAAGCGGATCTAGTGAAAAAGTAGACTCATATATCCCAGTTGATGCAAACGTACTTAAAAGCTTTCCGACAACTGAATCAGTTACCAGGGTTTTGATTTTGGTTTTTTTATAACACTGGGGATTGAACCCAGGGGCATTCTGCCACCGAGTCACATCTCCAGCTCATTTTATATTTTATTTTGAGACAGGATCTCACTAAGTTCCTGAGGTTGGCCTCGAATTTGTGATCTTCCTGTCTCAGCCTCCAGAGTGACTGGGAATACAGGTGTGTGCCACTGTGCCCAACCTCAAGTACCAATTTTTAACTTAAATTTGAAGTAGTTAAAATTAAATAAATGAAATGTTCAGTTCTCCAGTTATACCAGCCATATTTTGAGTATTCAGTAGCCACATGTGGCTCATGACTACTATCTTTAGAGAAAAACACTATTTTCAGTTTGATGTGAAATGTTCTCAGTCTTTTCTCTATGTTTATCTATAGAAATGTAAATACATCATTAAATTATTTATTACACAACATAATGTACATATCTAAATTTCATTTCAGAAAAATGCAAATAATACTACATATTTTACTCAACAATCCATTTTTTCCACCTATTTATATTTTGGATTTTTTTCTTTTCCATACATATGGATTTTCATTCTTTCTGATAGTTGTGTCATAGATTTATTTAACCATTTCCCTATCATGGGGCACATAAGTTGCTTTTGATGGTTTGCTATTCTAAACATTCATGTTTTCACAGTATTTCCATACAGTGCAGACCAAGAATTGACACTTAGGGACAAGGATGTATTCATTTAAAGAAGTGAGAGCTAGTAAAAAATTCCTCTCTGGAGTAGTTGTGACACTTTTATCAGACACTTTAGCCTCTAATGTTATTTTCCAGCATCTGTACATGCTCCAAATACCAGAACCATAAAACATTGGAAAGAAAGGGCCTTAGAGCTCATCTATGACAGTCCTTTTATTATAGAGACCTGGAGAATCAAGCCCAAGGTGAGGGAAGGGGCTGTGCAGTTCTCTTGTCCTCTGTCCAGTGAGTACAGAAGAGTCTGGCAGTCTTTCTGAAGTGTCTTTCCTCCTGCTCAAGGTTGTCCTTCCTCCTGCTCAAGGGCTATCCCTCCCCAGCCCTGGATCATTATCAGCCCACCTGCCAGATCAGCTGGCCTTTGGATGGAGTATCACACCTTGCCTCAGTGAGCAAGGAGCACAGAGCCAAGGGAGCTCTTCCTTGACATTTGTATCCAAAATTGAATTCAATCTGCTCAAAGGCTTGCTACAATTTCAAAGTGTGACTTCCTGCCTCCCTTCTGCTGAGCACAGCCAAGTCACAGACCAAGGAGGAAGAAAAAAAAAAAAAAAAAAAAAGGCATTTTGCTGCATGCAGAAATGAACTGCTCCGTTCAGCAATTCTCAGTAGGGCAGTTTGGACCTATTTTGCCCTTAATGTGTCTTACGTTAGAAGGACAGAAACAGAAGGTCCTTCTGGGGAGAAGGTGATTTCCTTTAGCAACACTCAATCTAGTGGGGCTGGAGAGACTAGAAGCATCACACATGCCAACAAGACGAGCTTCTTGTGAGGGCTGCCCCAGCTTCCCCCCCTCGTGAGTCTCTAAAACTTACCAGGTCCGTGAAGGTGGGCAAGCACAGAAGCTCATGGAATCAATCTCAGGAGGGCAGGTTGAACAGGGAGATTATGGAGGCTTCTATGCTCATGTGCTCACCGCAGACAAATCCTACCTCCATCTCCAGAACGTTTTCCTCTTCCCCATCAGTCCCTGGCCCTATCTTATGCCCTGTGCAGCCCCAACGGGTCTGGTTCCTAAAATTTCCATCTTACTGTTCATATCTCCAGCTCAGTTTCATTAGGAGTATCTTAAAAAGTTTTGCTTATGCTACACATTTATTTATTGTTTAAAAAATCAATTCAGGTGCCAGATGGTGGTGCACACCTGTAATCCCAGTGATTTGGGAGGCTGAGGCAGGAGGATCGAAAATTCAAGGCCAGCTTCAGCAACTTAACAAGGCCTTAAGCAACTGAGCAAGACCTTGTCTCAAAATAAAAAAATTTAAAAAGGGCTGGAGGACTAGGGTTATGACTCAGGGGTGGAGCACTTGCCTAGCATGTGTGAGGTACTGAGTTTGAGCCTCAGTACCACATAAAAATAAATAAATAGAATAAAGGTATTGTGTCCATGTACAAGTAAAAAAATATTTTTTTTAAAAAAGGGCTGGGAGCAGGGCGCAGTGGTGCAAGCCTGTAATCCCAGCACTTTGGGAGGCTGAGACAGGAGAATCATGAGTTCAAAGCCAGCCTCAGCAATGGCGAGGTGCTAAGCAAATCAGTGAGACCCTGTCTCTACATAAAACACAAAATTGGGCTGGGGATGTGGCTCAGCGGTCAAGTGCCCCTGAGTTCAATCTCCAGTACCTCCCCCCACCAAAAAAGGGCTGGGGATGTAGACAAAAAAAATAAGTCATTTTAGACATTTTAGTTTTTTCTTTCTCTTGTCTTACATTCTCTCTTTCCACCCAATCAACATGCCTTCTTTACATAGTGGCGCCAACAAGCCAATATTTAGGTAGAAGAAAAGTCTCCTGTTTTGGCTACCATGTTGCCAGGTAGTTCATGCTCCTATGCGTGGTGTCTCCTTTTGGTCCTGCTTTTTAAAATTTTTCTGACGTGTCTTAATTCTGCCAAGAAAGAAAAGAGATATCACAGTAGGAAAAGATGGGAGGAAAGCAGTGAAGCAAAATAAGGATTGATTTCATACTGTATTAACATGTCACTGTTAGACTTCTACTATGTCATCCGAGGCACGTCCTCGTCCCCTGTGTGCTATCCATCCACAGGTTTGTTGATTTCACCTCTCCAGTTTCTTTCAAGTCCACCCACTCCTTTCTGTTTCAACCATCACCCCAATTCAACCTTGCCCCAATTGGCTCCCATCAACTCACTCTTGTTCCTCCTGCATGTTTCCCATTGTAGACAGAGTGGCCCAAAAGGACCTTTAGAGGGGCTGGGGATATAGTGCAGTTGGTAGAGTGCTTGCCTTGCGTGTACAAAGCCCTGGATTTGATCCTCAGCACCCCTCCCCCCCAAAAAAGGACTTCTAGGCTTATGCTAAACCCTGCAGAGGAGAATAACAAACATTGTCGATATTGTTAAAATATTGGAGCATCTACTAAGTGCCAAGCACTTTGTTAGTGTTTGCATGTCTAATTCATTTAATCCTCACAATAATCCTAGAGGTGGGTATTTTCATTGTTCTCATTTTAGAGATGAAGACATCAAAGTACAAAGACGTATATGATCTAACCAAAGGCACAGAGCGATTTCTTTTTTAAGAAATTTTTATTACCTTGCTTTTTTGTTTTTGGTACCAGAATTGAACCCAGCTTAACCACTGAGCTACATTCCAAGCCCTTTTTATTTTTTATCTAGAGGCAGGGTCTCACTGAGTTGCTTAAGGCCTTGCTAAGTTCCCAAGGCTGGCTTTGAACTTGCAAACCTCCTCCCTTAGCCTCCTGAACCGCTGGGTTGATAAGCATGCACCACACAGCAATTTAAGTGAATTACTCCTTAAGAACCCCAATCACCAATAAATGCCCAAGTAATTGATATCTCTCTATATGGCAAGACCACTGTATACCACAGTGAGGTATAAACTGTTGTACAGACACTACAGGATGGCAAGTGAGTTGCTTCTTACTGATTAAGTGCAAGTAAGCATCTGGGTTGAGAAGGACTGAGGCTGCTTCTGGGCTCAGTGGGAAATTGTGAGGGATTCCTAAGCCTTGTCCCGGTTCAAGCAGGGTGTGTCCTTGTTTTCTAGTGCTGATATAACAAATTGCTCTAAATGTAGTGGTTTAAAACAACACAAATTTATCATTTTATAGTTACAAAGATCAAAGTCCCCACTGAGTCTCTTTAGTCAAGGCACTACTGGCCTCTCCCAACTTCTTTCTGGGGATCCCCTGGAAAGCCTGCTCTGGGACTCCCTGGCTCAGGGGTTACCCACACTCCTCAGCTGCTGGACGCCCGCAGTACTGTCATAGTACAGTCACACACACTCTGCTTCTGTCCTCCCATCTCTTTCTCTCTTTTTTTAAAGAGTCACTTTTATAAAGATTCTTGTGATTTCACTGTGTTCACCCATATAATCCAAGATAATCTCCACAATGCAAAATCCTCAATTTAACCATATCTGCAAATCTCTTTTATTATGCAAAGTAACATATTCACAGGTTGTAGGAATGTGAACAGGGACATCTTTGGGAGGCCATCCTTCTGTCCACCACAGAGGATGATGGCATCTTGTGGTGGTGTGATCCTTGCTCTGGAACCAGACTCAAGTCCCATGGATTTTACACCTGCCACACAGTACACATGTAAATGTTTGATGAATGAATAAATGAAAGAACTGATAAAACAAATACACAGGATAACTGGGTTTCTGTCTAGGAGTGTAAGAAAATGCTGCCATATTTAACATGCAAATTTGGGGAGAATCATTTTTTTTTCATCTTAATGGGGTCTCACAACTTGGGCAATGCCAAAATTAATGGTGGCAACTGAGGCTAATGTCAAGCAGATTTGAGTGCTGGAAGAACTTTTGGATTTGCTATTCTTTTCTTGACATCTTTGTCTTTTTTTGCAGGGGGAGGGGGCGGGTACCAGGGAATGAACCCAGGGGTGCTCAATCATTGATCCATACCCCAGCCCTATTTTTTATTTTTAGAGTCAGGATCTCACTGAGTTGCTTAGCATGGCTTTGAACTCAGGATCCTCCTGCCTTAGCCTCCCAAACATCTGGGATCACAGGCATTCGCCCCTGTGACATCTTTGTCTTTTAACTGCACCAGAGAATAGAGGCTCCTTAAAGTAGAAGTGTGCAGAACTCACTTCCTATAGAAGATGACAGGAAGGAAGAGCAAGTAACAGACTCAGGCTTCCACCAGGAGAACCATATCTCTTTTAGATATAGCAGTTGTTCTTTTGTTTTTGTTTTTCTGGTACTGGGGATTGAACTCAGGGGCACTCAACCACTGAGCCACATCCCCAGCCCTATTTTGGGTTTTATATAGAGACAGGGTCTCACTGAGTTGCTTAGCACCTCGCCTTTGATGAGGCTGGCTTTGAACTTGCGATCCCCCTGTCTCAGCCTCCCCAGCTGCTGGGTTTACAGGCATGCGCCACCACGCCCTGCTATAGCAGTTGTTCTTGAAGCAGCACCACTCAGCCACAAGCCAACCCCCTTCCTGCTCCAGTGTCTTCTGACATATGATTCCCCAATTCTGGAATACTCCTCTTTTTCCCAATGATTCCTACTTGCTTTTTTTTTTTTTTTTTTAATACTGGGGATTGAACCCAAAGGCAATTAACCACTTGAGCTATATCCCCACCTCTTTCTATTTTGAGACAGGGTCTCATAGGTTGCTTACAGCCTTGCTAAGTTGCTGAGACTGGCTTCAAAACTATGATCCTCCTGCCCCAGCCTCCCGAGCCCCTGAGAGGCTCCTCCTTACCTTTGAGGTTCAACTCAAAATCATGTATCATATCCTGCATGCATGTTAACATTCATATCTAAATCATGCCCTCTTCCTTTCCAGATTATAAAATTGGCCCAGGGTCAAGAATTTGGAATGTGGATTCACTGGTTGACTTTGTATTTTGACTCCACCACTCATTAGCTGTGTGACCTTGGGTAAGTCATGCAGCGCTCATGCTTCTATTTCCTCACCTCCAAGATGAGACTAATGATAGCATCGACTACAGAGGATTGCTAGAAGGATTAAATGAGATAATCCACACAGAATGTTTGGAAGAGTGCCTGCCTTATTAGTATAAGCTATTATTTTCCTTTATGGCATTTATCAACATCATCAAGATAAAACCATTTTTTGTTCTTTTTTAGTATGTTTTTCTCCATTCAGTAAATCTTCCAGGGCAACACAGTATCTCTCTTGTCCACTGCCTGCCATGTATTAGGTCCTCAGTAGATGGATGGGGAGATGGATGGATGCATGAACCTATTAGTATTCCTAGGCTGGGTGCCAAGAAAAAGTGTCCCCTTGTCAAGAATAATCAATATTATTAAAGAACATTGGAGATTTCTAATTACCAGTTTCTGGGCATTGGACAAGTTGTTCACTGTCTCTTCCTCTCTGAGGCCTGTTCTCATGCAGGGTCTTGTGATGCTCATTGCCAGGCAGATTTATGAAACATCTCAACAGACGCTTACATTCCATATGTTACAATTTACACATTCCTGCTGGGGTCAAGGTGGGGAATGGCATGTGCGCTAATAGCTGCATTTTTTACATGAACTTTGACATAAACCTTCTTCCCAGCTCATTTTACTCATATGTTAAAATATACTTTTATAAACGGTATTTCAAGGTCATGAATGGATGCTTCCTAACTTTCATTTTTAGAGAATTACAAGTCTGGAAAGGGCAACTAGAGGGAGGTTTCTTAGCCCACCCCTTTTCACAGACCAGAACTCTATCCGAATCATCCTTACAGATCTCCCAGGAAACAAAAGGGAACATGTTTCTATGGTGTCTCACAATCTCTCTCCAGTTGCCCCTTTCTAAATCTCAAGGATGCTGGGGCTATATGTAGCAATCATGCATTGTGTTTGCAGTTCTAGAAAAAGTACCTTTTGCAGAAAACATTCAACAACATTGTTGAATCTACATGGCCACCATCAAGCCAGTCCACTATATTGCTGGAAATTTCCCACAGGCATTTGCTTCTTGGCAAGGAGACAGACCAACATAAGTCTGTGCCTTTTGCTTTTTTTCCTGACCTGAACTGTCAATCAAACTCTATCTTTGTTCCATTTGTTAAAGCACCATTGTTTTCTCTCTTCCCTGTGGCGGTTTCATTTCTATTGTTCAAAAAAATCAAAAGTCAGAGCAGCCTTGGGTTGATGGAAACAGGGCTTATTCACTGTGTAGTCTAGTTTGTGGCCACCAGCCAGTCTCACCTTTAGTGTTCAGCAGCCTGTGGAAATCATCTCCTGCCAATCAACTTTAGCCTCATCAGGAGACCACAACTCAGAAAAGTTTCTGTCACAGATTGTTCTGTTTCAGGGCCACAACATACTGGATGGTGGCTTCCTACAACAGGGCAATTTCTTCTCCCAGATATATCTTTGTTACAAGGAGCTTATTTCTTATTTGTAAGAAGCCTATTAAGAATAAAACACATCATATAAAAAAGAAATATCTGGTAAATCTGCTCTGTGAAGAGTCTTGGGCCCAAAGTTATTATTGAAAAGACACACACTGTTTAATGTTAACCTGAATCCGTGTTGTTTGGGAAATTTAGCAGCAATTTTCACTTGAAGATAGCATAGCTAAGACATTTTTAATGGTGAATTGTTTCCTCTCAGTGTTTAACATTATTTACCTAAGAAATGTATTTTAAAACAGAATTTAAGATTTGATTCTTATATTAGGTGTGTTCCAAATGCTGCTTAAGGTAAAAGTGATTTCTCCAAACATTAAGTAATTCCTTTTTCTGATTCTGTAAACTGTCATTCTAAAATTTATTGAAATCACTTATTAAATAGAAAAATTCTTTGAGCCAAGATAATTGGGAATTGGGCAGTTGAGAGGACTCCTGAAGAGAAGACCCTATCAACTTCCAAAGAGAAAATGCCAGTTTCATATTGGGGCTCAATACTCAGAATGGCTTGAATTTCTTAAAAGAATTTTAGAAGCTAAAAAGTCAAGAACAATGTCTTCAAAATTGAAAGGAAAATTACTTCCAATCTATAATATAAAGCCAGCTAAATACCAATCAATAAAAGGCTAGCATAAAGTCATTTTCAGATACATGAAGCCCCTCCAAGTCCATCTCCCTCTACCCTGCTCTAGGGCCTGGGAGGCTAACAGGCATGGATTGCATCAGTGGGTTCCCTGGCCTTCCACTTCCAGTAGGGTTCGGCCAATGGGAAATATTGGCAAAGATTGTAGAGAGAAAGAAGAATGAGGTCATTCTATTTGTTCCCTGGCTTCCCTCTCTGCCAAGTTAGCTTAAGTTGACCATATTCCTTCCAGAAGCTCGGTTTCCTCTATGTTAGGCCTCTTGACAATCTCCAGCAACTTCAGTTCCTCTGTTTGGGTTCTGGGAGTCACTCCTTCCTCTCGTTCCCTCTGTCAGCCGCAGGGATGGTGACAGGTTTCCTGCAGTGGCTGGAGCCAGAAGACTCTACCACCCCTATTGCCTTCCTTTAGTTCTGCCTACATTTTTTAAAAAGGGGCCCCATGTTTAATGTTCCTTGGTTTGCCTATTTGAGTGTGTCTTTATTTCTTGCAGGACCCTGACCCACACAGGTGTCTGGGGGATCAGTCAATGGCTTCACTCATTTCTCTAAGGCAATGTGGTAGTTAGGATCAAAGGCTTTAGAATCACATTCTCCTGAGCTCTGCCATTTTCTAGCTGTGGGACTTTGGACAAATGACCAACTGTCCATGCCTCATAAATAAAAAGGAGATGTTTGTTTTATAACTGTTGGCCCAGGATATCTGTAAAGACAAGATGAAATAAATTAAGAAAACATGTAACAAGTGCCGGTTGGTTACTATAATTATTTCTTATTATCTTTGTGCTATTGCTAGGTCCTAAGAACTGCCTGCTGTACAAAGGGGCCAACTGACCCAAATGAAGCCCTGAAGGTTTACTTGTGTATCTTAAAGGAGTGCAGAAGAAAGCTTGGGTTGACAGTGCTGTTCTTGCTTTCTGGGGTGAACCATGGCAGGCAGGACAAAGCATCTTCTGGCAGCTGATTCCTAGCTCTGCACACAGACCTTAGTTCACGATTATGGTGCTCTTTGGCAAAGAAAAATAGTGTAAATGGAACCAAGACACATTTCTCAGAAGAGTGTGATTCCCAAAACTTAAGATCCACGGCTCTTTCTAAGGCATTTAGGCAGAGTTGGTTCAGCTTTTGGACACTGGCTCCCTCCCTGGGGTATAGAACCCTTCTCTCTTACCAGATGCATGAGAAGTCTCAGCAAGTTGACCTCAGATGTAATTGTCTTCTAGCACATGTGTAAAATACCAGTTTGCTGCTATGAACCAACCTACTTTCCTTCCTTCCTTCTTTCCTTTCTTCCTTCCTTCCTTCCCTCCCTCCCTCCCTTCCATTTTATTTGCAATATTCCATTAGCTCAAGACTTCAGGATGGGGATATTGAAGGAGTATGAGAGTGAGAAGCCCCAACTCAATAAATGAGAGGTCACTGTGAAAGGGAAGAGTAGAAAGAAGATTCATGTTGGGGGCTGGGATTGTAGCTCAGTGGTAGAGCACTTGCCTCGCATGCATGAGGCCCTGGGTTCGATCCTCAGCACCACATACAAAGCAATAAAATAAAGACATTGTGTCCATCTACAACTAAAAAAATATTAAAAAAAAAAAAAAAGAAGATTCATGTTAAGGGTAGATAAGGAAAAGATGGAGATTTTAGCAACACACAACACAACTCCCATACTTTGGAAATGTGTGTGTGTTTATATGCACGCACATGCTCATTTGCTCACATCTGTACATACCCAGGAGCCTCTGGGTTTATATAGGTGCACTTCCTGTGGAAATCAGAAATGGTTTAGCTTTGAGATTTTTTTGAGACAATAAAAAATTGAGCAGATGCTTCAATGGAGCCACCTCTTGTTTTATTTAGATACAATGTTGGTGTATGCATAATTCCACCCCCTCTGTTCAAATTCAGCCCATGAAAATTCAAGTTTGGAGAGAGAAGAATGATTCAGAGGGAGGAAAAATCACCTTGAAAGAGCAAATTCTTTCTGTAACTCCCACACAGCGTATGGACACTGCTATCTACTGTAATTAACAACAACAACAAAATAATTTCCAAGACCTAGCACAGGGCATGCTAGAATTTGATACAAACAGGAAATGGGTGGATACAACTTTAGTTGACATTGTATGGTAAAAATATTCTGTGGCAAAGCAGTTTAACTTCTCTTTGGTTGGTGGATCTTGGCATGATCTGGCTGGATAGTAGGTTGAACGCTGAGATTGTTATGTTAAGGGTTTATTCAAAAGTGGATCCCCAGCATTTAGAAATCTCCAATTCACTTCCTTCTGGAATTCTGAAGCTATACTCTCTACTGTATTCTAGATGGCTAAAGTGGCCAATCCAATCTTCCCAGCTTTTATTTCCTCATTTAAGACATGGTGATAATAACTGCTAGTTGAAATAGTGGCTGAGAGAAGGAATGAGGGAACCTAGACACTTAATAAGTGATGGCTAATTATAACATTGTGAAAGAAGGGAAGAGAGAGGACAGAGGAGGAGAGAGCACATTCTAATAACATGAAGAAGTCACTCCAAAGAGCCATCTGGGCGGTTTAAGAGTTATTTTATAATATGCCTTTAAAAAAATCTTACCTAACATTTTCTTAAGTATGTCCACTAATTTTCCTGAGAGGATTATTTTTCCTGTTTTTAAGGTTCAGCACTATATTGTTTTCATTATACAATATTTTTGGATCTGACATCAAAACGTGCATTGTCGGTTTTATCTTTCTCAGTCTCATCCATGTCCTTGGTTACAGTGGCCCAGTAATCCTGGGGTCACCCAAGTACTTTTGTTCTAGAGACTTTTCAGCATAAGCCAAGGCAGAGGTTTAGAAAATGGCTCTTGCTTGTAGACAAAAATACATTAAAATAACCAAGGGAGTGATTATTCCCCGGGATAATTATTTTTAATGTCCTTATTGGACATGTTTGAAATGCTTTTCAGATCCTTCAGGAGTCAAATTGGGAGAAATCCATTTTTTCCTGTATTTTGTTTTGCATCTTGGAATGTGATCTTTGGTAAATGTCTGTGAGGTTTGCACATTGTGTAACACTCAATGCAACCCCACCCCCTAAATCCTGTCAGGATTTCATCAGCATCAAATAAGCAACAAAAAAAAAAGGGTGGAGAGGATTAAAAATCACTTTGTGGCTTTCTGGTTATCTTCCTCTAACTATGCTACTAAATGCAGCTTTAAAAGCCTGGACTTTGGGGTTTGATTGGCCAGTCATTCCAATTCAATTCCAAACCTGAAGAGCTCCCCCTTCAGGCCTCCTGGTTGCTAAACTACCAGTCATTATTGACTAAGTCAAGAAGACCAAGAAGATGCTGTTAGGTATCTTTACAGGTTCTGTCCTGGTGAAGTATGATGGTGCTTTCCCAATTTTAACAATATTGAGATTAGCTAACCATTTACATGCCCACCAGGAGCCCTCTCTGTAAAATCTAATGAAGTGGGTTTTAGTTTCCCTTAATACCACAGGAAGAAACCGAAGAGAATTCTTGGATCTGGTAGAAGTCAGGATTACTTCATGGATACTTCTTACAGAACTTCCACATCCTGCCTTGATTATGACCAAATTCTAGGGTAGCCATACTGTAACCAATTTGAGTGCCAGGATTATGTTACCCAGTTAGGTTGCTGTAAAAGGTACTCAGGTGTAAGGGAATGAATGATGGTATAGAAAGCCCACTCTCATGTCCCATGGTCAGGCCTTGGAGAGTACCCTGCCCCTGACTAGGTGTGTGATTTGGGGCTACTCCTAATGTTTTACCTGAAAACTCAGACGTAGGGCCAGAGGATCTCTAAAGTCCCTTGTGGCTGTAACCTGTTGCAAACTTACGGTTTAACTAGGCAAAAAATTATCTTAACTATCTTGTGCTGATTGAGTGATGGAGAAGGTGCCAGTCTGAGTTAGGAAAAGGGGACAGTGGTAAGTGTGGCAGTGCTTGCCTGTAATCCTGGCTACTCTGAAGTCGAGGCAGGAGGATCACAAGTTCTAGGCCAGCCTAGGTGACTTTTGACCCTGTCTCAAAAACAAAAAAACAATTAAAAGGGTTGGGGATGTGGCTCAGAGGTACAGTGCCCAGGGCTTCAATCCCCAGTGTGGTGGGGAAGAAGAGGGGGATGGATAGGGAAGAGCTTCTTAGTGAGAAAGGCTTACATCCTTTTCACCCCACATGGTTACTTAAGACGGGGACAATATTTCTTTAAAAACAAAGGCAGCCAGCTGTCTCAAATATTTTCATCTTTTGAAAACAGCTCAGTGGATGGAACTCAGAAGGGAACTACAATCTCTGTAGAGCCTTCTATGCGTGTGAGCTGCCTGAGAAGAGCAGGTGTCTTTTTCTCTTTTCAAAAATCGAATTCCCAAACCCAGAGATGATCAAGGTCTGGCATTATACACCTATCTCAGATCCATTGGTGATGGACATAATTAGAACAGTGTTCAGCGCATCCAGTTGCCTTTAAGGAAATGGCAAACGACCTAACAGATGTCTAATAATATTAGCTTGTCCAATAATAATATTTGTACACTGTGTTTATTTGGAACATGACTAAATTGTTCATACTGACTTCAAGGTCCCAGTGCAAGATCCTGGATTCAGATCATGTGGATTTATCACACCCACCGGAGGACATTGGCTTTCCAAATCTCTGAATGGATTATTCTCTTCCATTAGAGTGGGTTCATCCTTTCCAAAAGATAACATCTTGCTTCTCTGGCCTGAATCTCCTTCGACATCTTTCAAAACACAATATGTGCAAACAATGTGTGAGAACACATGACAATGGGGAAGTGCTCAACGGGAATACAGCAATAAATATGTCAGGTATATAAACTAGCAGATGACATTTATTTGGTCCTCAAGAAGAAAGTATTGGGATGCGATAAATTATGATCATTTTTCAACATCTCAGATTTCCCCAGTAATGCATATATGTTGGCAGACCTTAGTGGATCATGCTAATTTGTTTGTAAATCATCAAAGGAAAACATAAAATATATGTCTCCAGGCAAGTGAATGGACTGGGAAGCTGAATTGGGCAATCGCAATATTTTCCTACACCAGAAGTAAACATGTCGACACAGTGACGAGGGTTTTGTCCCACTCCTGGCTGAACTCTGAGGGGTGAGATGGCTAATATCGAGGGACTCGGCTTTGTAGTCCTTGCTCACAAAGCGTTCCATGACTCAAGAGAAGGACAATCTGCAGCATGACACAGAGAACTAGGTCAGAATAATATTTCTTAATGGAGATTCCTACAGCGTTGTATAATTACCAGCAGTGGGTCAGAATTTTCTGTGCCTTGATAGGTTATATTTTAAAGTAGGCACCCATTTTTAAATTTAATGTGATATAACACTGAGTTCTGATGAATCCCCATTGTGTAAGGGGTAAAAAATGATGTGGGGGAGAGGAAGCCAACTATGTGCATATCCGTATATACCCCACAAGCTGGTATTTGAAAGATGATCTTTGGGAACATAAAAGTTTATGCTGTCTTTGATTTGTGTGGTTTTAAAGCATGCTAGCAAAATTTAGAGATCTTGGAGCACAACATCAGGACAGAAACTCTCTGCCCTAAATTTACATGTACTCTCTGGCTTTCTCTCTTATTGCTCCACGTGGATTATCCTCCTTTTCTAGTTAAACTAGTTTATCCACAGTTCCCTTTGTGGACTGCATCCCAACCACATGCCTTGCCTCTTCTCACCTCCCTGTTTTGTTTCTCACCTCCCTGTTTCGTTCCCCAGCATTTCTTGGGGAGAGACAGCCACCAGCTCCGCTAAGGTGGGGCAGGAGATAGCCCGAGGTTCCCTCCTCCATGAGGGTTTTTCTTTTTACCTCAGCGAGAAATTGATGTCTCCATCATTCTACTAAGAATTCCCTAGGATAGGTTTCTCAACCTTAGCACTGCTGGCATTTTAGACTGGATAGTTCTTTATTCTGTCCTGCACACTATACAGTGTTTAGCAGCATCCCTGACCTCTCCCCAATAGAGAAGGTAGCACTCCCAATCCACAAGTCACTAGACAATGCCAGATGTCCCTTGGGAAGCAAATGCCCTCAGTTGAGAACCTCTGCCTTCCAACTCTCCTCAATCCATAGATTCTGGAGAATAAGGATCTGTTCTTTAGCTCTTTTTTGGTTTATATTCAAAGTTATTTGATGCTTAATGAATAAAAGATGCTTTTTAAAAAATTACCAGTAGGGAATTTCTGAAAATTAACACATCAGGTTCATTTGAATCAGGTCAGACCCTCCTGGAAACTATAAAAATAAAGGACTGTGTTATTGCTTCTCTCCTCTTAGAAAGAGTTCACAGAGCTGTAATTTTAATACTGTGCCATTGAGTTGAAATGAGAAACCACCATCAGAGAATGTCTCTGCATTTTCTGAAACATCATTGTTAAAGTCATCAACCATTGTCTGATGACCCTACAGAAAGGCCTGTGTGATAAGTTCCTCTTAGAGTTTAATACCAGAAAAGTGTGTCTTTTTTGAAAAACCGGGTTTCTCATTTCTATTACGTAACTAGTGTTGTTTGCCCTTTTTGACTTGGCTGTCAGGAAGCACAGAACTAAGTCTTGTGCCCAATTACAGTAATTATTTTCAACCTTTGATTTCCAATATTAATCCAATCTTTGCCTTTAACTAGCCCCACTTAACTTTTCTCTTTAACTCTTGCCCTAATTATTTTCTTAAATCTGTCTTTTTCATAAAATAAAAATTTAACCTTGTGAAGTATCATTTACCATCAAAACCAAGATACTTTGGGAATAAACAGAGAACAATGAATAATTAAGTTGGGATAGCAGATTAAACTGAGACTTTCCTAGTAAAAATTAAAATGTGGTACTTCCAAGTATAAATAATAAACATAACTAATAATATTTATTCCATTCCCAGGTGGGGGAAAATTAAAGACAAACATTTACTGTTCATAGTGAATCAAGGTTAAGTTATATGCTTCTTATTTATCTCGTGTCACATGTGTTGATTAGAATTTAATATTTATTATCCCTTGGGAAATTTTGTAATTAGCCTCAGTATTGGTAGAGGAAAAAATATCTGGCTTTTTGAAATGTACTTAATTTCCACCAAAGGGGAGGGTCCTTTAGATCTGGAACAGTGATCACAATAGAAGTTTCATTGTTTGTGATTTATGGAGACTTGGAATAAATGTACTAATGACTAGTATCAGATTTCTAATGACTCTATCTTGTTTTTCCTAAGCAACTTCTCATAAACTTTTGTAATATCTTGAACAGCAAGCTGATACTACATTCAAGTGTGTTTACACAGCTATTAATAAATGTTATGTGGTAACTCCAGGAAGAGGGTCAAGCTGCTTTTCTCTCCATTGGTTGAAAACAATTTCCTGCTTATTTTGAAAAACATGGGATTACCAAAATCCTCTATATATACTGGGAATTCTGCAAAGATCTCCACTGAAAATAAATGAGATTCAAAATTTTAACCTAAAGAGCTCATAATCAAAAATCAGAAAACTCATTGTCAGTGCCTTGACTTCAGAATTCTTCACATACAAAAGAGATTTCAGTGTGATTACAGGTAAGCTTAAAAGAAGATAAAAATCAATTTCTGCACATAATAAGAATCATGCTATAATTTAGGCTTTTGGTGGATGATCTGGTTTTTGAAGTCAAGGTTAATATTGTTTGATTAAATGAACTGAAAGTTTAATAACTACAAGTTACTGATTTTCTACTACATGCCAGGTACCACATAAGCATTTTACACATGTTGTTTTAATGTGTTCTCAAAATGACTCTGAAGTGATGGTATCTTTAGTCCCTTTTCACAATTAGGGAAATTAAAATTAAGCTTCAGAGAGAATAAAAAAGCCACTCAAAATAACACAGAAAAGAGCAGCACAGAAGGACTTTAAATCCTGGGCATCTGATTCCAAAGCCTTGTTCTTTATACTTTTCTGCACTTCTACAGTAAGAAGATATCCGTCTAAAAATTCTAAGCCATGGACCCAAGAAGGTGGCCAGAGAAGGCTCACAATTATAGCAATAGTGACACTTACTAACACAAACTCTGTGGTAAGTGTTGTTCTGAAATATTACATATATAATCTCATTTACTTCTCATCCTATGAGAAAGTCACTATTTCAACTTACAAATGAAGAAACAAGGCAGCAAGAGCAATGGCTCTAATGCTGTCAAGAGGCATCTTCCTTTCCACATTTTTGCATACAGAGCATGTCATGATGGTCCTCCACATTGTCTAGCACTTTACCATTTTTTAAATCACTTCCAGATGCTTTATTTCATTATTTTTTAAAGTATCATCTTTACAGATAAAGACACTGACAATCAGGTGCTGAAGTTATTTCCACAAGGTCAGACACTGGCAGAGTTGGGACTTGAACCCAGGAATTTTTATACCTAGTCCAGGAATCTTTTTTTCTGGACAAGTCTCCATGCCTGAAACATACTATAAGGAACAATGCAATCCCAAGCTTTTCTTTTCTTTTAGTACCAGGGATCAACCCTAGGGGCTATTTACCACTAAGGTAGATCCCCAGTCCTTTTATTTTTTGAGACTGAGTCTCAATTCCCCAGGCTAACCTCCAACTTGGGATCCTCCTGCTTCAGCCTCCTCAGTAGCTGGGATTACAGGGGAGTGCCACTGCTTCTCAAGGGTTAAGAATTTCACATATCTTATCTAGTTCTCACAACTTTAAATAGGTGGTATTACTTTTACCTTGAAGAAGAGAAAACTGAGTCTTTCCAGGGTAAAGTAACTTAGTCACTCAGTTAGTGGTGGTGATTTTCACTCAGCTCTATCTAAACAGTTGCCTTGCTGATTCTATAATGTCCCATCTTATAGGCAGATATTTATCCAGACCCAGCATTCTAAATTCTTCAAACTCATCCTGGATCTAGGCAGTAGTGTGGAATATTTACTCAATGCATTAAAAAAGGGCAGTACTGGTAGAAAGTGAAAAGAAGTAAGGGCTATAGGTAGCTTCCTACCCCATCTCCTCAGTCATTTCCTCATCTAGCTGATCCATTTGTCCCTGTACAGCAGTTGTGACTATCTGAAAGTATCTAATGTGTTTCTTTATAATTTGACCATCTATCCTACTGGAATGAAAGCTCCCTGAGAGCAGGCTGGAGCAGTACTTCTAGTTGCTGCTATGATGCTGCCACATGAGATGTACCCACAAATGGTCTATGCATGGTGCATGAATGTATGCCACTAAAAAGAACAAAGATGACTTTGATATAAAAAGGTGAAGAGGTAACTCCTTTTTCTGGTGATAGCTTGATTTTAAAAAAAGAAAAAGAAACCTAGAGAGCAATCCAAACTCCTAAGAATGCCCTGATTTGCCAGGATTTACTGAGAGCCACGATTATGAGCCTTAGGAGCAACTGCTCCTTAAATATTTTGTCTGATTTTCGACTTGGCAAACCCCTGCCAGGAATTCCGTCAATTCCCCTTCCTCACTCCCCTATACGCTCCTCCTTATCCACCTCCACTGAACACACATCCTTCTCCTGCTGAACAGCTGCATATCCGGGTTCTCAGACAGAGGCCCAGGTGGCTCTTCACTAATGGTTAATCTGTTATCTATATGAAGAGCCTCTGCCTTTTCTGACTAGATGGTTGTGGTGTTGAACTGACCTTAGGGAGAAAATGCATTCTACAGAAAGCATTGCCATTTGCCCGCTATTTATCTTTTTTTTCCCTTGCTGCTCATCACATATATCCTGTATATTTTTCTTAAAAAAAAAAAAAAAAAACTACTAAAGACTCCAAATGCAAACTGTTTTCCCTTTCTGCCATACTTTTGGAGCCACCACAATGGTAACGGGTTACTCTTAAGAATATCCCTCTGGCCCTCCCTTATTCCTAACTCAACCTTTGGATATTCTTACAACACACATTCAGTTTGAAAGACAATACTGATACCTAGTTTTATATTAACATTTATACACCAGGATTTTTTAAAGGGGCTGACTTCAATTGGTTACTATCTGGCTTAATACATCTGGATAATTTATATTTCATTTTTTCTAAGCATTTATGCTAATAAATTTAACAGATTCCCTAGTACTGCCTGGTTCTTCATTTCTTTAGGGGGTTAAAGTGAGAGGAAAGTAAAGAAGTGTGTTACTAAAGAATGAAAGAAGCAATTGGCCCAATGAATTTAGGACACAAAATCTCTGATTACAGTTAAGCTGTAGTAGCAGTCAAAAAAAGGGATGGGAGGGGGGAAAAGTTCCCAGATTCAGGTGGATTTCTGTAATTAAGCTATTTCTCAAAGGTGAAATCACAAAAGTGACAAAGTAGTTAGCAAACTAATATACTGAGGAATATTTTGGTCATATATAATTAAATCCAATGCTCAGGGAAAACTGACAACGACCAACTTGCATTTGGGAGAGTGAAAGGGGATGAGATAAAATTCAGTCTATAAAATGTATCCCATCATCTTTTATAGGCTAAAAAAACATAAATACTTGAAACGATTTTTCTAAGATGGAAATATTTTAAGATTGTGTGTGATTTCTTTTGTTGTTGCTTTAACAGGTACTGAATAAATTTTGTTTTGATTTGTTTCTCTTGGTTTTTTCTTTCCCCCATTTTCCCCGTTTGTAAAGTTGAATCTGGGGTCAGGAGTTCTAATTGTAACCTCAGACTGGAATTCCAGATGGTGCACTCTGGACTGGAAGCAACTCTCAGTTCATCAATTTCATGGGCCTACGTATCTGCTCTGGCCACGGCCTGGCCTCTATCCCCACTGTGGCATTAATGCAGAACAAATTGAGACATATCCTCTATATAATTAGTTCCAGAATTTTAAAAGATTTACGATATAATAATAGAGGCAGCACTGCGGAATCCTTTCATTGGGGACTCTTGGGGAGCTCAGGGACCATCTCCCGGTGGCATCAGAACAAACACGGGTAACCCGGGCGGCTCCTGGCACCAAGAGCTGGGGCAGAGAGGAAATTTTTGCACCGCACACCAGAGCACTGCTCAATGATTGTAGGCCGGGTCAGAGACAGGAGAGTTTGAACCCTGGATGAGAGATCAGATTGGTGTAATTTTTAAATGAAGAGAGAAAGCCGGGGGTTGGGCTATACCACAAAATCTCCTCTTTTGCTTTGTAATTTATTTTAATTTTAGAAATGAAGCTGTGACTTTTGTCGGCGGCGTCGGGCTGGAAACCAGCTTAAGTGCCAACGCAGCAGGCCAGTGTGGGCAGAATCCTAAGGGCTGGAGTTGGCTGCGAGGGGAGGAGCAGCGGTTGGGCTGTTCTTCTAGCGCTTAAGGGCTCCTGGAGCTGGCTCTCCCGAGTGTTCCTCTCAGGCGACGCGCGGCCGGGAGGTCGAGCCACTCTTCACGCCGATCTGCGGCCCAGGGCACCGGATGGCGGCCCCAATCCTTGACAGATCGCAGCGCTTCGGCGTCTTTATTCAGTTGTGAACAGCCGCCGGGTGACCGCCAGAGCGCGGCCCCAGCGACGTGCGCGTTGGTCCCTGGGGCCGCGGCTGCAGCTGCCCGACTCCGCGCTAGGTCATATGCAGTTAACAGTGCAGGAGTAAAAGTGGGGGGTTGAGGTCCTCACTACCTCCTCCCTATGATTTCTTGTACATCTTGCAGTACTTGTGCACCTTCTAGGCTGGGATGCATGCATTTTACCAAAGTACTAAAGCCACATGGGCTTCTAGGGTCTCCATTTCCCTAGTTCTAGAGGCAGAGGAGTTAGGGTTTAAGCCTTTGCCGGATGAACTGAACATTCAGAGATCTAGGTTTCAGCTCAGCTTTTGTCACTACCTTGCTACGTGCCCTTGAACACTAACAGCAAGAATCATAGTTTATCAAGTGCCTAAGTCAACCCTACCCTACACGATAACCTCAAGAGGTTGGCGGTACTATCAAACGCACTCTTTGACAGATAAGGAAACTGAGGCTCAGAAAGGCTACAAAACTTGTCTAGGGTCACACAGCTATAGGCTGCCTGGCAAAGTTGAGATTCCATTCTCAAGGCATCAGCCCTTTGCTCTTAACCTCTGCGCTCCACAGTTCGCCTGTCTGGGCCTCGGTTTCCTTCTCTGTAGAACATGGAGTATAAACTCCAGCTTTGCCCATCGGGAATCCAGACAGGGATCCTCTTTGCCACGGAGTCCCTGCGCTGGCAGGACCAGGAAGGTGAGAGTAGGGAGCATCCAGTTCTCTGCAACTTTCTTTTCCCTGGGACCCGGGGAGAGTCTCACCAGCTGAAGGAGGTGCAGGGTGGGCGGAAGGTGCACCATCCTCTTCGCTCCCCAACGCCCAGCTCAGGATGCCTAAGCCAGTATAACCATCGAGTCCACTGGGATAACCGTAGGGCTCCCGCAAAGAACGTTATACAGGGAAGAGAGATGAAGTGGGAGGCATGGGCGTCCTGTGACCCCAGAGTTTTGCGGGTTCTTCAATCTTGGCTTATGGATGCCTGGGTTCCCGAGCACAGGGATGGGTAGTGAGCGTTCAGAAGCCCTTTTGAGGGTGGCTACTGGTGCATAGCACTTTTCTCTGCCCAGCCGCCTGCAAGGAACTCCTCCCACTGCTTCGCTCTGCGAAGTTAGGGCAAGGAACACCCTGGTGTTGAAATGGGGGTGCCACTTTTTCCGTTTCCCCTCAAGGATTCTGAGAAAACAAATGGCAAAGACAGAGGAGTCCTAAGTTGTTGGGTGCCCCTTCTTCCCATCCACCTCTGTGCCCCATTTCACCCCACTTCACCCTGGGCCCAAACTTATTTTTTAAATTCAGACGTGGAGATTTAAATGTCTCTGCCCTACCTGGGATCCGAAAACGCACGAGCTTACATTCAAGTCAGGGTCTCTCAATTTTATCAACTCCTCCCCCGTCGCCCCCCAAAAAAACTTACAAAAGAAAGTAAAAGAGAACAATCTTGGTCTTTTCGTTTGGAAATGGAACTCTGGCTTTTCATCAAAGGCTCCTCTTCTCACAATGCTCGAGTAGTAGTTAAGGAAGGTAAAACGACTTCGAAGTAGAAATAAGAGATGGGGAAGATAAAAGGGAGAGACAGGGATCTGGGGGGCATTCCAGAGGCAACTTGGCTTGAGACGCTGTCTCCAAGGTCTGTCTTCACAAAAAGACCAAAACGCATGTGGTCCTGCCCAGACCGTGAGCCCCTCTACAGGTTTAGAATGAGGAGTGCGAGATAAGAGGTGGCAAAATAAAGGGGGAAGGAGTTGGCCTCAAGAGCTTTTTATTTCGGAAAAGAAAAGAAAAGAGGAAAGGAAAGGGAAGGGAAGGGCAAGGCAGGGAAGGAAGAGGTGAGGGGGGGAGAGGGAGAGGACACGCAAAAGAAAATCTTAGTAAAGTGGAAGCAAAGTAAACAAAATCAAACAACGGTTGTAGCGCAGGGAGGTGTCCACCGCGGCGAAAGTGGAAGGGAGAGCAAGCGGATAGCTCACGTTCCCAACTTTTAACCTTAGGGTCTCTGGCGCCTAAGGGATGCGCAACCCCAAAAGGAAGAAGGAATTGCGCACATGTACTTCCTGAGCCCGCTTATACTTCGGGTCCACAGCCAGAATTTATGGCAATTGTGTTTACACCAGGCAAGTTAAAACTATAGTGTAACAAATGGACGGCAAATCAAGGTCATCGAAATGCTTCCCTGTAAAACTGCGTCTACCTCGATTGTTGCTTCGCATAGGATTGTCTGGACAGCTGTGAGTCCCATTTCTGGCCAGTCTGAGGCTGGAGGCCTGACTGCGATCGGCCGTTTCCAGCGGGGCGCGCCTGTTGGTCCCAGGCTGCGCCATCGCCGCTGACTCCTGGCGTTCCTGGGCGTTTCCTCTCGCACCAGAAACGCATTTAACTCCGGGATCCCCGCGCTTCTCCTTGCCTATCTGCTGATCCCCAACAGATTTTGACTACTTTAGAAAAACCAAACCAAACCTACCCCTAAACACCTGTTTTAAGGCGCGGGGCTCCCAATCAGCTGCTAGGTGGAGAAAGAAGTCGCGAAACCACGAATTCCGAGCTCCGAATGGTGCGAACACTGCCATCGGCCGTGGGCCAATGAAGGCTCTCCCTGCCCGATTTCCCATCAGCCTAACTGATTTGCAACTTCTAGTTAATCACTGCGCACCCAGAACGTTTCCCCGGGGATCGGGAACAGAAGCAGTGCTTGGAGGAGCAGCTCCAGGAGCCACCCTCTCCCTACCAGCATGGTGTCCAAACCCTTCCCATTTCCCTTCCTCCCCCAACTGGGAGTCAGGATGCTCCAGCCGGAAAAAGCACAAGCTCTGGGCGTTTCCCCAGGGGTTTCTTTCCCCTCAAACTAGCCGCCGTTTTCCCGGTTTAACCGTAGAAGAAATACATACTCCTCCCTAGAAAGGGAAATTAGGTGCCTCTGACACAGATTTTAGGTAGGCGGCAACCGTCCTCTGCTAGGCTCAATCCTCACCAAGTAACCAACTACTAAACTACGGAAAACATCTCTCGTGTATGTAACGCCGCTCCTACTGGTTATCTACCGGGGGTATTTTCGCCTTGAGTTCCCGACCTTTGGAACTCATAGGGACCGGCCCCTTCCCAGTGACCCATAGATTAAGGTTCTAGAAACAAGAGCTGGGCTCTCAGACGCAAAGAAAGGGTTTCCGCCTCTGAACCCCTGAGAGTTCTCTGTGCTTTTTAAGTTCCCGCCCTCTTGGAGCCCACCTGCTCCTCCCTCCAACCCGCCCTCTCACATTAACAACCCATCCGTACACGCAAAGCTTTCAGATGCTGAGGAGACACGTTGCTTACCTGGAGGGACTTGCCAGCGCCTCGAGGCGCCCACACTCTCGAAAGCCCAGTAGGGGAGGTAGGGGGAGGATTGTGCCATATAGGTCAGTTTGGAGCGTATGGCGGGTAGGCTAGGAGAGTGTCTCTGAAACGGACACTTCTTCAGGCCCGCCCCCACCCGGCTGCGAGGGCGCCCCCAAGGAGCAGCGCGTGCTGCCAGGCCGGGCTTAGGCTGCTGTGTGAATGGAGCGGCCGAGCCTCCTTGGCTCCTCCTCCTCTCCCGGCGCCGGCCCCTCTTATTTGAGCTTTGGGAAGCTGGGGGCAGCCAGGCAGCTGGGGTAAGGAGTTCAAGGCAGCGCCCACACCCGGGGGCTCTCCGCAACCCGACCGCCTGTCGGCTCCCCCCTTTCCGCCCTCCCTCCCACTCATTCACCCACCCACCCAGACCCGGGACTGCAGCCCAGGGGCCGGGGCCCTGCCGCCTACTCGCCGCGATCCTGGACTTCCTCCTGCCGCAGGAGCCGGCTTCCACGTGTGCCCCGGAGCCGGCGTCTCAGCACACGCTCCGCTTGGAGCCCGGGTGCCTTCAGCAGCCTGAGCAGCCAGGGGACCGCGGTCCTGGAGGCATCTGGACCAAGTTAGTCGCAGCCGAATCCAGCGCCGAGCGTCCGCGGGGCCAGAGGAGCCGCGGGGTGTCGGAAACTGAGCCTCAGCAAATGGGCTCCGACGTGCGGGACTTGAACGCACTGCTGCCGGCGGTACCCTCTTTGGGTGGCGGTGGCGGCTGCGCTTTGCCAGTGAGCGGCGCCGCGCAGTGGGCGCCGGTGCTGGACTTTGCGCCCCCGGGTGCTTCGGCTTACGGTTCGTTGGCCGGCCCTGCGCCGCCGCCGGCTCCGCCGCCACCCCCGCCGCCACCTCCGCCTCACTCCTTCATCAAACAGGAGCCGAGCTGGGGGGGCGCCGAGCCGCATGAGGAGCAGTGCCTGAGCGCCTTCACTGTCCACTTCTCCGGTCAATTCACCGGTACAGCTGGAGCCTGTCGCTACGGACCCTTCGGTCCTCCCCCGCCGAGCCAGGCATCCTCCGGACAGGCCAGGATGTTCCCCAATGCGCCCTACCTGCCCAGCTGCCTCGAAAGCCAGCCCGCTATTCGCAACCAAGGTAAGTAGACCAGGGAGCGCCCCCTACACGCGGGGCAGCAGCTCCAGGACTCTAGTCACTCGTGGCCTCTCTCTTATCCTACCCCACCCCAGCCCTTAGCTGGCTGCCTGTCCAAAGGCGGCGAGAGTAGCGATAGCAGTGGCGGGAGAGAGAAGAGTGCACGTCGGCATGGGCTCTAGACATCCTCCACAGCCTAGAATAGGTGGGAGCTCCACAGTTCGCTTGAGCCGGGAGGCGGTCTGGGGCCTTTTGGAGCCCTGGAGATTCCAAGACTGTTAAGTCTCCACCAAAATCGGAAGAGGAGACTAGTGTAGTGTATGGCTCTGCCCTAAAAAGAGGTCTTGCTGCTGAAGGCACCACCAAATTGTCATTAAGCATTGAGTTTTTTAGACATCCAGACTGGATTAGGAGGGAGACATGCGCGGGATGCTCAGCCTGTACTGCTTCCGCCGCTGCAAAATGTCAAGGAACATCTCTAACCCTTAATAACAGGGTTGGCCCGCATTTGGTGCACAGGTATTGGGGAATACTAGAATGAGGGGATGAATGGGCCAGTAACTAGATGGCTTTTTGGAGCTTTGTTTCTGTCTGCGTATAGCTCTAAGATATTGTAGCACAATGGAAATCTCTATAGGGCTTTGCAAAGGCGAAGGTCACACAGGCTTCAGGGATAGAAGAGAACCCGGTTTATCCGATTCCACGCTATTGGGAGCCAGGTCTTAACTGTAGATGACGGGATGAGGCTGTACTTTGGCCTTCTTTTCTGCGCTACTCTGGCGCTTTTTAGTTGTGGGTTTGCGGGATTCAGCTGGGGACAATTTTATTTGTTTTGGAGAGACTTGGGGCTAGAACAAAGGTTTATTCGTCATCTTTGGTCAATGTGCAAAGGCCTTGGTGAACAATAAGTATGTTTCCTCATTCCGCGCTGTAGGTTCCCCGCCTTTCGCGTGGGCCAGCGCAGACTCGATCTTACTGTGCACTGGTAGTTTGGTCTCTTCATTTATTTTCTTTTGATTTCTTTGCTTTTGAGAACCTAAACTAATTTGGTTTGGTTCGATATTTTAGGAAATGCTTTGCTAACACAATGGCGGATGTTTTTCCTGGAGCAAAATTACGTACGAGCTTAGCAACTGGGCTTTTTCTGAAGTGCGTGGGATGGGAGAGCAGAGTGTGAACTGTTTGCAGAAGGAACCGAGCTCCCAAGTCACAGAACGAAAGCTGTTATTGCCGCCTTCGTCCCTGCCTTCTAAAAGAGTATCTTGAGGCCATTTCTACTTCAGTCCAGCCAGGAGCACCTGGCCAACCCAAAACCCCTATCGAAACTGAAACCGCCCTCTTGGTCCAGCTAATGTGGGATCCCTGTCCTGAAGAGCAACCTTGAACACACCCAAGGGGTTCCTCCTGTCTAGGTCTTTCATAAATGAAATTAGTTTTGTTTTTTGTTTTTTTTTTTTTACTCAAGGGATAATAGGACAGTTTAATGTTGATCGAAGAAGTTGGTATTCTCAGATGGAGCCACCTCTGTTTAGCATACAGGTGTTACCTTTTTCGAATCTTAAGGTCTCCTTCATCTGTGAGAGAACAGAGTTAGGCAACCTTGAGCTTGGGTCTAGCCAAGAGTTATACACCAGAGGTGCAGAAACCTTGCCCTTCCCACTGTTTGGGTCTCAAAATACAGAATGTGGCAGCCCAGCTAAACATCTCTGGGTCAGAAATAGCTCCATTGGCAGACAGGTATATGGTGTGAGCCATGTGGATGTGTGCTATTTGGAGAGGCTGGAGAAGCAATTGGGATCTAACTTCCTAGGGTGCAAGATACTATTGTGTCATTATCTTGTATTTGAGTCGTCTAGATTGGATGTAGACTTTTGAAACGTGGGCTCTGTTACTTTGGTTTGGATCCAGCCTTCTGCAGGGTGAGTCTGGTTCCCTGATCCCATCAATCTGGCATGGGGAGCTGGGAGCAGCCACTACACATCTGGGAAAAATCCAGATTCCTCTAGACAGTAACAGCTGCCATGAGAGGGGAGAAAAAAATATTTGGGAACTGAGGGTCAGAAGGAGCAGGTGAATGTGGACTTCCACCCTCACTATACCTCCAGGGAAAAGCTGGATGGGAAAAGATATCCCCAGACTAGGGTCATATAGCTTGTAAGCCAGTTTCTGCCTGTGGACACACTAGTTTTTGCTCCTAGTAAAAACAAATGGATCCAGTATGCCTGTCTCTTGGGGCTCACTTGGCAGGTAGAAGTTGGGTTGGTATGTGAGAAGCTGCTACTTTGGGTAGGCAACAAGGGCCGGCCCTTGAGATTCCACATTCATTCCTTTGGTTTTTCAGGGTTCCTGTGGCTCCCCCCAGGAATGTAGGGCCTAACCTGAGGTTTGGGCTGGGGGAAGTAAAGGTGTCAGCTCTCTCCAGAAAGGGTTACAATGGTGATCAGAAGTCCCAAGATCAAACTCCAGGCTCTCTGGCTTTGGCTACCTGCCCTCAAGCAGAACACAGTCCCACAGGCAATTGCTACTATTGCTGGCATCTGCTCATCCCCACCCCAGGCTGCTTATGAGCACTTTATTTTCCTTGTATTTCATAAATATAGCTGACATCACAGTCTTCTAAATATTAATTTAGCAAATATCAACTGCCTCTGCCATGTCAGGCACTGGAGAGTGAATGTTATGACAATTAATGGTCTCAGGAACCTTTGCAAGAAGCTCACAGTCTGACACTGAAGGACACTTTTGTTTCTGGATGAGAAAATTCTGGTGCTAAGAGATGAGGTGTGCAAGAGGTCTCTCAGGTTGTGGCAGAGCTGGAGATTGAAGTGAGACCATTCTAGGGTTCTTTCCCAGAGATCTTGACCCCAGTGTTGAGTTGGATTTCTTCTGCTCAGTTGGACGAGCACTGGACTACTTGTAATGTGTGATGGCTGTAAATTCTGTCAGGGCAGAGGTGGGAGTGAGGACTTTTCTAATCCCAGCCCAAATGCAGGGATTGGGAAAGGAGGGAGAAAGAGAAGAGGGGAAGAGAGAGAGAGAAGAGGGGAAGGGAGAGAGAAGAGAGAAAAAGAGAGAAGAGAAGAGAGAATTGTTACTTCCAGGCAGCTCCTGATCCCGCAGAACAAGCTGATGACTAGGCCTTGGGATCTCCAGGCTACTCCTTGTGCACATGATCAGACCAACTATGCCCGAGGGTCCAAGGCGCCCCCCTCTGGTCACACAGGAGAGGGTATTTCGTTGGGGGGAGAGATGTTCCCCTATCCCACTACCATGGTGGTCATCACTTTCAGCCTCCTGACCACCTTCCTCGGTGTCTATTCCATCTCTTAGCTTCCCCAGGGCTCCGCGCGAAAGGCAGTTCCCGGGATCCTCCGCAGCCGCGGGCGGGGTAGAGGGGTTCGGAGTGTGTCTCGCCTCTCGCAGCGGTCAAGGTTGCGCTCCCCCTCCCCGGCCAGGACTAACCGTGGGAAAGGCGCTACCTTGGCTGCTTGGGCCTCTCCCTCCAAGGCCTGTACAAGGAGCCTTTGAACACGCTGCTCCTTCCAGGCGGCAGCTGTCCCCCCTGCAGTCCCGCCCCCGCTCTCCCCGCGCCCGCCCTAGAGCAGGGCCCCGGCACTGTGCGCTCTAATCAGCCTCTCGTCCGATAAGCTTCTAATTAAAACAGCCCTCCCTCCGCTCAACGGGCGTTTTCATCACTGCCCCTCCCGGAACACCCGAGGGAGGGGGTGGTTCGAGACTAGTCCCTGCTCGCTGAGGTCTGTGTCCTGTCCAGGAGGAGGACTAGGGAGCCTCACCGATACCGGGCATCCTTGCGCCGGTGCGATTCTGGTCCGCGGAGTCGGTGCGGAGCTGCACCCGGGGATCCGCAGCTCTTCCCTCGCACGAACTGTTGAGAAGCGGGTCTCCCAAGACCGCGTGGGCCTCGGGTCACTGCCTGCTCATCGGCTCAGGAATGGAGAAGGGTTTGTCTATAGAAATTTTTTTTGGTGGCTTTTATTTCCACCCACTCTTTATTTAAAAAAATGCCCTTTCAGAAATTCTGTATTTCCTCTGGGCAATATTGGGTACCCAGAGCCAAATTTCGTTTGTAAGCTGATTTGTAGGCCTCAGATGGCCAGGCCTCCGCTCCCAAAAAGAAATCCCTGGAAGCCTAAGCGTGCTCACTCACGCCCGAGAGCTGACTGGGAGGTGGTTACCTGTCCTTACTCAGCAGGCAAGAAATGTAGGCTCTCCGGGGTTATGCAGATTATAAAAGCTAGTGGTTTCTTAAATCACCAATCTTTGGCGCCAGGAGATGCCTGACCTATACCATCGGGGTGATTCCAATTCGTTCCCTCCTTCCATCCGCCTCTGAAACACCACGAATAGGAAGCTGTGCTTTTATTTCCCCGGAGTGAGCAAGAGAGACTTGATTTTGGGGGTGGGGGGAGGTGGAAGACTGTGTTGCAAATGGAGGTAAATGGCCTCCTGTCCCGAACAAGTCTTGGACACCTGTTGCGGAATCTTGATCGTCCCAGGGTATGAGTTGGGGAATGGGAACCGTTTGCCCTGTCTCAGTCCCGGGAATTTTACGAGGTTTGAAGATCCAGCGCAGTCGGAAAAAACTGGGGTTGGCTGTGATGGCCTTGCAGAGAGGGAGCCCCAGTATGAATGTCCTGCCACTCTTACTTGCCACTTGGGTCTGAGCCTCAGGTCACAGACTTAAGAACTTGAGCATAGATGAAGGGGACCCCGCCCTTAGTTCCAGAGTCCCAGGAGTGATCTTTAGCTAGGATACTTCCTCTCCTAGGGGCACCAACAATTTTCAAAAAGCAGATTGAGTGTATAGGTTTAAAGCAATTTAATAACAGTGAGCATAAAAGCCTACATTTTCCAACCGAGACTCCACATTCCTTTTCTGGTGTTTGAGGGACACAGAAGAATGCGGGCCTCAGTTTCTCGGCAGGCAAACTGGGCACTGCCATGGAAGGAAAGGGAGATATAGTACCAGATACACTTTGAAAGAATCTGGTCTTTTGGTCAGTGGAGCGAGGGAGTTGGCCATACCAGAATCAGTTCCCCTGGGCACCAAGTGTATCTAAGAGAGGGAGGAGGAGGAGGGTCGGGTTTGAGGTCTTTGACCCCTATTTTCCCCCTCTCACTTTCCCCCTAGCTTTCCCTAGGGCCCTGGGTGTTGTGGTGTCGGTTGTGCAGCCCCAGACAGATAACATTACTCTGTAATTACTCTCCCCATTTTAAACGCGGGCCGTTTAACTGGCTCCAAGTAATTAATGAAAGTTGGTGCGCGGGCCCCTGATTTACAGCTCAGAGTCAGTGCCGGGTCAGCCCAGCAGATTCATTTCGCTCGCCGGTGCTGCCCTTGCGCGAGAACCGCGGTTTGGTTTTTGGGGAGAACAACTCTCTCCGCCCAGCGGGGAACGGTTTTTAGACCTAACTTGCAGCTGGAGGTTAGGTTTAGAAGCGACAGCCACTGTGGAAGACAAAAGCATTAATAGATTGGAAAACAGCAGAAAGCTCAGGGTTTTGATTGGGGAGCCGGTTGTGGTTCATACTCCAGGATCTGGGTCTCGGCTTCTCGCTGGAAGTCTTGGGCAGGTGGAGTGGAATTATCCTCTGCTGTGAACTCGAATTCGGTGGTCAGGCATCCTTCTGCCCTGATTCTGGTTCAGACCAGGGTCTCTATCTCCCCAAGAGCCTCGCTGACGCTGAGCTTCTCTTCTTCGCCTCTCCTGCAGGATACAGCACAGTCACCTTCGAAGGGACGCCCAGCTATGGTCACACGCCCTCGCACCATGCCGCGCAGTTCCCCAATCATTCCTTTAAGCATGAGGACCCCATGGGCCAGCAAGGATCACTGGGTAAGCTGGTGGCAATGATGTGTGGGTTTTTACACGCTTTTTCCAGACAATTGCCCCATCCCCGAATTTTCAAGTTGGGGAAGAGAGGACATTCAAAGGAGTCTTAGCAATAATTAGGCAAATTTCATCCTTTGGAACGGTTGAGTCTCTTTCCATCCTAAGTACGTTAAGTAAAGCGCCACTCAACCAAGTCTACCTTTGTCCCGAGGGCTTTTTGGGCCACCTGTTGACTGCTATGGGAGTGTAAAGCTTTTAGCTTGCTATGATCTGGGCGGCCTTAATGAACACGCCCCAGCATGTAGTCCTCAGTGCCCTCAGCTCAGCATGCCCTGTCCCCTCCCGGCTGTCCATAGCACTCCTGGGGGGCACTCACTCTGCTATCTTTGGCTCTCATGTCAGGCGAGCAGCAGTACTCCGTGCCGCCCCCGGTTTATGGCTGCCATACGCCAACCGACAGCTGCACAGGGAGCCAGGCCCTGCTGCTGAGGACGCCCTACAGCAGGTAAGAAGGTGCTGAGCAGTGTGCTCGGTCCCCAGAAGTCTCGAGGTGAGACGAGCAGGCCGGTGGAGGGAACATAAGGGTTCTGGAGTCAAAAGACCCCTTTACCTGCCTACCTGGCCACTTAAAGCAAATCTCTCTAGTCTCTGGTTGTTTTTTGTTTTGGATATCAGGGCAAATACTGTATGGAGTTAAATAAGTAGTACCACTTCCAGAGAAGTTATTTTTTAAAAGGCTCTTTCCTTTTAACTTCCTCAGTACCAAAGATTAAGCAGGGAGCCCATCCCTCTCTAATCTTCTCCTTTGCCCACTGGCCACACTGGCCACACTACTTAGAAGGTGCTTAAGGTGGTCCACATCCTTCTCTCCACCCAGCAGACTAGACTTTTGCCCTGCAGTGCTTTGTAAGCGTCTATCCCAGCGGTTTGGCTGCGCTCCGTGCTCTGGAGCGCGACCTCAGCAAGGGTGCCACATGGCAGGCAGTCAGGTGGCAGAAGGGCCTTAGGGATGTACTGCTCTAGCCCGCTGCATCTTCTTGCTCTTCGCTGGAGGCAAAAGATCAGCTTTCCCCCCATTCTAAGCTCCGCCCCCGAGGCCCTTTTTCCTTCTCTTCCCCCAAATTTATTTTTCAACTTTAGGTGAACTTGGCCGGCATCCCGCGTCCCTGATAGGGTTGCCTAGTAACTGTGGTGCACACCCGGGCCTGCGCTGGGCGGGAAGGTGGGGCGGGGGCAGGAAAGTGTCCGAGCGCGGATCTTGTGGCTGGGGATTGGGCGCGCATTACCTCATAGCCTCCCCTCCCCGGGTGCTGCGGGGATCCTGACACCGACTGCCCCCAAACCCATCCCCGTCCTCCTGCCCCTCCGCGCGGAGACCCGGGGCTGACGTCAAGGAAGGAGGTAGTGAGGTAATGAAGGAAGGAAAAGCGCCTGCCTTGGTAGATTGGGTGGGGGAATGGCCGCGCCTGGGGACCTCGCGTCCCGCAGGTGGAGGAGGGGCGCGTCCTTGTTATTGAGTACGTAGCAGCGCATCCCAGTGCCAGAGCTGCACTTGTGAGACTGAATCTGGGACTGGTCTGACTCTCCCACCCCGGACTTTATTTCCTAAGAGAGGTACAAGGTCGCGCTTCTGTTTCTGACGCCTGAGACGCACAGACTTACAAAATTTTCCTTTTGATCCGAAAATTCGACGTATCTAATCGGATCTTTTTTTGGGGGGGATAGTTGGGGGAGGCAGAGAAATGGACGCAGGTCACACAGAGGCAAAATAGTCACACTTGCACACCCTCCTTTTGCTCCCTTCCTAGCTAGAAACCATTTCTGTTCTGGCACCTCAGACCAGCAGACCTGCCTTCTACCCCAAGCCTGCCATCTAGGCCTCCTCTGGGTGGTCAAATCACTGAATGGTTACAGAATTTGCGTCCATTCTCTGCTGAAACCCCTTGCCTTAACAGAACTGTGGCAACTGGGCCATTGACCTCCTTCTTAAGCCCTCTTGCTCCTGTCTGTTGCCACGGTGTCATTGCTGTTATAGTAGCTGTGAGGGGACAAGTTGGAACAGTTGCCCATAGGAACACCTTGGCCCACAGCTCTCTCCTTGGCACCATGTGGACTTAACCCCAAGTCGCACCCCAGGCAAGAGGAAGACCCTGGTATGGGAGTGGGCATTGTTGACATAGGCTCCATATCTCCTTGGGGTTTGGGGACTAGGAGGTGTTGTGGTCTTGCAGTGGTGATGATCTGCTACATGCATATCCTTTGCTCCTCTCTGCCAAGCCTCAACTCTGTGGGACACTAGGAAGGGGCCCGTCAGAGAACCTGAACAGCCTAAAAAGAGTTCCAGGATAAAGTGATCACAACCACTGGTTTAATAGTAGTTATCCAAACCATGGCCTTGTGGTGGATTTTGATTTAGGGCTGAATTTGTGACTACTGTGGAAGTAGGAAAAGTCATTCAGATGTTTTTGTTTGTTTGTTCTCCTCCCCCTCCTCCCTCTCCCCCTTTTCCTTTCTTTTTTAAATTTTTTTTTTATTTTTTCTCAAAAATTGCATTTTAATACATGTTATCAAACATAACAGAAAAAAACAAATTTTCAGAAGCTGTACACACTGTTCACTGAAAACATTTGTTGAGGCAAATAGAAAAAATTGTTACAATCATAATTTTTCTAA
>PVHX01002941.1:0-88949 GCA_004024805.1 Geosciurus inauris | reverse complement strand
ATATATATTTATTTTTTTTTTTAATCAACCATCTTTACTATACCCATTCCCCTTTCCTGCCTTTTCCTTTCTTAATCTTTTTTTTTTTTTTTTTTTTGGTGCTGGAGATTGAACCCAGGGCCTTGATCATGTTAATTATAGGCTCTACTGCTAAGCACACTGCCAGCCCTGATTATATTTTATATAAAATTTTCCTTCCTTCCTTCCTTCCTTGCTCCCTCCCTCCCTTCTACTTTTCCTTCCTGTACCAGAGATTAAACCCAGGGACTCTCAACCATTGAACCACATCCCCAGCCCTTTTTTTATTTTTTATTTTGAGACAGGGTCTCGCTACATTGCTTAGGGCCTCACTAAATTGCTGAGGCTGGCTTTAAACTTGTATCCTCCTTCCTTGGCCTCCTGAGCCACTGGAATTACAAGTGTGTGCCTGGTAACTGGCAAATTTTCATATTTTCTAATCTATCTTCTAATTGTTAACTATAGAAAGCAATTTTGTCAGATTCATCTTTCAGAAACACTTGAAGACCACTAGAAGGTGATGTTCTTTCTATGTAATTATGAAACTTTAGTCTTGTTTTTACATAAATTCCATCAAAATAGTTACAGAAATTTACTTAGTAGAAATATCTCAAAAAAGAATTTGTGACCCCTATAGGAAAAGAGTTTGCTCCATTAAAGTATGTGCTTTTGAGTCCTTCATGTTCCGGCCACCCTAAATTCACAACATTGCCAATCACTTTGCCAAATCATGTCCTTCCCATGTGCTAATGATGAATGGGTAGGTAAAGGGATGTTTTAAAATTAGGCCTGTGCAGCATTACTGCAGTTATATGGTTTTCTTCAGTCCTATTCCTAAAAAAAAGTTTGAAGGACATTTAAATGCTTTTGTGAATGCAAGGTTGAAAAACATAGAAAATAGGATGAAATTTTAATTGTTCAATGGCTTAACTTTTGAATGTTATAGATTCGGTGGTCTTTCTCCTAGTCCATTCCTTTTTCTTTCTAAAATTGGGACCTCTTGGGAAGGATGTGTTTATAATTTGTGTGTGTGTGTGTGTGTGTGTACACCAGGGATTGAACTCAGGGACACTCAACCACTGAGCCACATCCCCAGCCCTATTTTGTGTTTTATTTATTTATTTATTTATTTATTTTATTTTTTGGTACTGGAGATTGAACTCAGGGGTACTCCACCACTGAGCCATATCTCCAGCCCTATTTTGTGTTTTATGTAGAGACAGGGTCTCACTGAGTTGCTTAGCACCTTGCCGTTGCTGAGGCTGGCTTTGAACTCGAGATTCTCTTGTTTTATTTAGAGACAGGGTTTCACTGAGTTGCTTGAGCCTCACTGTTGCTGAGGCTGGCTTTGAACTCAGGATTCCTCTGTGTCAGCTTCCCCAGCTGCTGGAATTACAGGCATGCCTGGCCTGCTTGTATCTTGTTTGCTTTGTTGCATTTCACCCCTTGAAGACAGACGGGTCAGCTTTTTCCTCATTTCCCTCTCCCCTTCCCCACACAAAGCTTTTGTCTCCTCAATCTTGGACTCTGTTTTTTCTTCTGAAATGGCATATATCTGATATAAAATAAACAGTGTACACTGTGAATTTACTTTGAGAAAAGTCTCAAAATTCCCACTCTTTTCCTTGTCCCCTGCATAATTCCTTCTTCTCTCTCAGGTAACAGTTCTGAGAAGTTACAGCTGCTCACATTGTTGTGTGAATACAAACAGCAATGAAGAAAATGCCTCTGGTCGACTTACAGGAAGTGATTGGAGGGGGTTTCCCTTATCTATCAGTCCTAGGCCCCTGGTCCCCCAATATTGAAGGTGGGCAATTTTGTCTAAAGGTCACTAAAGCTTCTGAAACCAGATGCTGGCCTTTATGGAACCCAATGACCACAGCTGGATGAAAGCATGATTTCTTATTATAAGCCAGATATGTCATATGCTAGCTGTGTGCTATTGGGCACTCTGCCAAGTGCTTCCTTCAGTTCCCTCACTTAGTCTTTCTGACTACAAGGTAGTAAGGACTATAATCTTCATTTTATTGATGAGAAAATTAGTTCAGAGACTCAATTTGACTTTCTCAAGGTTACACAGTAAGTGAGAATTGGAACCAGGATTTGATTCTCAGTCTTCCTAATTTCAAAGCCCATCTGTGCTATGAATCACCAAGTAATGCTGGAGCACTTATTGTTCCTTGCCTGGATTATTCCCTTATACATTCATTCCAGCACCTTTTGCTGGTGAGTAATAAGAGCAGATGCTTATGTTGATTTACTGTGCTCCAGGTCCCTTTATCAGCACTGACTTCTTTAATCCCCATAAAAACACATCAAGGTCAGCAGTGGGTTATCACCCCATTTTACAGAGGAAGAAGCTGAGGCCCTGAGAGGTGAACTTCCCCAGTGTGACACAGTAAAGGGTAGAATTGTTTAGATTCAGGTAGTGAGGTTCCAGAATCCATCCTCCTGCTTTCTGCACCCATGTGGGTAAGTACCATTCTCTTTCTGAAGATGGCATTTGTCCTTGGTCTTACAGGAGGATGGACTTTATCCCCCACAGTTGTGAAAGTCTTTTACTATCCCTAGAATGCTCTTAGTGGCTTAGTGGCAGCATTTTCCTTGGTGAATACTGTTAGAAGCAGACTTGAGATTTCTCCTGAAATCCTAACTCACAAAGCAGCTGTCTTTCAAACTCAGACCATTCCAGCTCTGTTATTACCAATGGGCATGAACTACTTGAGTGAAGCTCAGTACCGGCACCTAAAGAATTCCAGGGCAGAGACCTTTCTTTTCTTTTCTTTCTTTCTTTTTTTTTTTTTTTTTTTTTGGCACTGGGTATTGAACTCAGGGGCACTCAACCACTGAGCCACATCCCCAGCCCTATTTTTGTGTTTTGTGTAGAGACAGGGTCTCACTTAGTTGCTTAGCGTCTCACAGTTGTTGAGGCTGGCTTTGAACTCGTGATTCTCCTGTCTCAGCCTCCGAAAGTGCTGGGATTACAGGCATGCGCCACCGCGCCTGGCTAAGGCAGAGTTCTTTCTCTCCATTTATCTGACTCAGGAGGAACTGACTACTTTGTGCTTGTCCCAGAGCAAGGTCCCAGGAAGGGCAGACCCCATTGATATCCAGGGGGTGGGAGACAGGTAGTGAAGTCCAACCTCACTAAATATCACCTCACCAAGGAAAGGCAGCCAGCTGGACCTTCCTTTCTCTCTTCTCTTGCTCCATCTTCTTTAGTCCCCTTCTCTTTCTTTTGCTTGCTAACCTTGGAGCCCGAAGCTCTGACTGCACCTGCTTCATGAGTTGATCCTCAGAGCCTATTTGAAAAGTTCTGGGCACTGTGTTTGAAACATATTCCCAGTCATATTGATTTTTTTTTTTTTTTTTTGGTACTGGGGATTGAACTCAGGGGTACTTAACCACTGAGCCACATCCCTAGCCCTATTTTGTGTTTTATGTAGAGACAGGGTCTCACTGAGTTGCTTAGCACCTCACCATTGCTGAGGCTGGCTTGGAACTTGGGATTCTCCTGTCTCAGCCTCCCTACGTGCTGGGATTACAGGCTTGCGCCACTGCGCCCGGCTCCCAGTCATATTGATTTTTAAAAAGACATTTTGGGTTTTTTTCTTTTTTATTCTTTTATTAGCTTTGTATATCTTTAGCTACTGTGCTACCAACATAAATGAGGAAATTTCCATTTCCCCTACTTTGGTCCTTTCTCAGGTAATACTGTTTCAACTCTGGAAGTATATTGTCTTTCATGTGAGAGAAACCTGCATAGTGGCCATAGGGTTTCTGTGGAATCTCAGCGTCTGCGGGTCAATGGGAAGCCCACCACTCACCATTTGAGTTGGTCTCCGACATAGACATAAATCAGATGACAACTGGTGCTTAAGAAAATACAGTCATAATTAATAATGCTTCTTTTCACTTGTGCACCTATGTGCATTTTACTTGGTATTTTCACTTAGTACAGTACTACTATTTGCTTTCCACATAGGTAGGCAGAATGGAAGGTCTTGAATGCTTTGCTAGGTGGTAGATAGTGTTATCAAAGCAACAGGCTTGAATTGAACTTGTCTCCAGGGACAGGAAAAAAATAAGTTCCAAATATTTCTGTTAATTTTTGTGCTGACCAAGTGTTTATTAATAAAAATTGCATCCCCAGTGGGGTTGTCCCTTGGTTAGCTGGTGAGCTTGAGAGAAATTACAACACCAAGAAAATGACTATGAAATAATTATTCACTGTAGCCTTCTGGGCAGAAAGTTCAGGCAGGCAGCTTCCAGGATGTTTTGGAGGGAAGAGAGCAGGAAAAGGACCATGTGGATGTCTGCATGCAGCCTTAGCACGAGTCTTGGTTAGTAGGTAGAGGTAAACCAGCAGAGGCCTCTCCCTTAGTATGGGACAGGGCCATTATAGCAGAAACTGGAAAACATGAATTCATATCACAGAAGCCAATTATCTCAGCTTTTTTTTTTTTTTTTTTTTTTTTTGCATTGTTTTTTAAATCTGGGTGGGGAAACTTTTTTAGTACCAAGATGCTACTTTGCAAACAGCCAGCTATCATAGGGCAGAAGAAACCCTAATCTCAACTAGGCTAAAAGATTCTGTTCCAGTGGTGATATGAACCTTTCTTTCTTGTCCTGCAGAATATAGTAAACAGAAGATTCAAATGTGTTTGGATCACACGTGCATTTGAAGAGTGGGGGAGTCCTGGTCTAGATAATAGCTGAGGGTTTTTTTCCCCTTCCTTTCTTTTTGTGCAGAGGTCGAGAACTCAGTAATACTGCAGTCCAGGCCAAAACAAACTCTATATGATGTACTACTGATTTCCTTTTAAGTTCCCTTCTTTGCTAGGACTGACTTCCTTTTATTTTACTCCAACTTGCATTAATCCCAGCTATAGAAGTTTCTTTTCCTTTCTCTCTTGCTTTTAACTTCAAACATTTTTTTTTTAACATAGGAAACAAGTGACTTTTTTTTTTTTAAAGATTTACTTTAAACATATAAAGGATGCCATGACTTTGGAATATATTTTGGCAGCCTGCACTTTCAGAGTTTCCTTCCAAACAGGCAGAATTAGAGCTGAAATGCCTACATGACCACTATGGTCACCATGAGCCAAACTACCTGCTTATCTAATCTCCTTTGGGAATGAGATAGTTGACACCTACAGTGGTCATTTAATAATTAGAGGTTTTATTTGCCAGAGGCCATAAATTCCCTGAATAGTGCTGTCTCTTTCTGGGACTTCCATGATGAGAGCTGAGTGTTGACCGATTGCCCAAAGAGATCAGAGCCTAAGCAAGCTTAGGCCCAGTATTTTTAGCCCAAGTTCACATTCTGTCCTCTCTCCGGCAGCAATTATTGTTACTGCTGTCATTGACTTCTAGAGGAAAGGTTGTGCTAGCCAGGCTGACTGACCAAGCCACTCCGGAGCCCCAGCCAGCAGAAGGCAGGATGTGGTTAAAACTGAGCTCTGATCCTATCTCAGGAAACCTATTAGTAGCTCAGGGATTTTCTGGAAGTTCTTCTCTCCCATTCGCTAGCCCCACCTCCTGTCCCCTTCTGAGGGTTTGCAGGCTGAGCTTACAGGACAACTTGAATCACAAAGTGGGCTTTCTCTTGGGACCTTAGTTAACTGAAGAGGATGCCTGGGCATCTTCCATTATTGTACCTTCCTGGGAACAGAGTTGGTCAGGACATTCCCCAGAGCGTGTTCTCTTTCGCCTCCAGATTCTTGTCTGTATTATTTAAATGGTAGCGAGAGGACTAGGCTCAGAGGCCAAATAATGCCTGGTGACATCAGGCCTGCCAGCACTAGGCACCTCTCTGAGTCCCAGTCCTCATCTCATAAAGGGAGGTCATAATTAAATTGACCTTACAAAATTGTTATGAGTGGGTACTGAGGGGTGTCTGAAAATGCTATGCAAAATTTGATAGGTTAGAAAAAATTCAAATATATTAATTATATCTGTATTATCTTCAAAGAGCCATTACTTTCTTTGAGTCTCAAAATATCCTTGTAAAAACGTTAGACTGACTGAGATCAGTATTCTCATTTGATGGATCAGGATACTGAGGTTCAGAGAGCTGAACTGTGCTTTGCTTGTTGTCCCCAAATTTATAAGGTACCACTGTCCAATGGAAATATAATGCAAGCTATATATGTAATTTGAAATTTGCCAGTATGCACCTTCTTTAAAACCACAATTAAAATAAGAACAAAATGAAATTAATTTTGAAATGTTGTAGTTAACCCAATAGTCCAAATCTTATTTCAGTGTATGGCACTGGCCGTATTTCCAGTGCTCTGTAGCTACATGTGGCTGGTGGCTACCCTATTTGACAATTCTGAACAGAGTATTTATTAAGCAACCACTAGGAAGATAAATACATATTTAAGATATAGACCCTGTATTTGAGAAAGTTTGCATTCTGGGGACCAAGGAAATGGACTTAAAGATATTTTTTTCTTGTGATCCTCCTATGTAGAGACCCTTTGGAATTAGTGGGACTGTACTTTAAGTCTGAGAAAATTCCTAAATCATAAAGTTAGATACTTGGGATTCATTCATCCTTGCACATAAACTTACGTCACTCATCTTTTTTTCCCCATCATATTCTTCATCTTATGCAAAGATTAAATAATTTCAGAAAGATCCCACATCCCTACAGGGCCTAGAAAAATTGTCAGCTGGGGCTGAGTGATTTTTGTTGGTGAACAATTTTTTAAAAATTAGTGACAAAAATATAGAGTTACCTAGGGAATACAATGCCTGTTGGCTAAGATTAATGGCAAGATTAATAAATGGATTGCTTGATGAAAAGGTGCAGGAGAACAAAAACCAGTGGAAAGATTGTGGAGGAGGCCACTTATTAATGAACTGTCAGCCCAAAGAAAGTTCAAGAAACTCTCCTGTGGTAAATGCGGCAGGCTGGCACTTCTAATAAAAGTTGGGGTCCTTCAGGAATTAATTACACCAGCCTTACAGCAAGAATTTGTGGAATTGCGAAATGTAGTGGCACAGACCAGCACCGGCTGCTGCTGCAAACAGGGAAGCTGCAGGAGAAACTAATCATTTTTTTCATTGATATGTAGGATATTGTAGTAGCATAATAGCCAGTTGGACATGGGGATGAATGATGGGGTCCAGATATACGCTGACTAATGAAATTACGCATACTTGGAGTTTGAAGTCATTTCACTTTTCATATGCAAAGTTCCCTCCTGCAATCTGATTTCCTCCTTATCCCATGTGCCCAACACCAAGGAGTTCCAAATAATTTGCAGAGTGATTATATGTGAGTCAGATGGACTCCACCATGATTTATCAAACTCTGCCGAGAGAGCACAGTATTCATTTATTCCAAGTTGCTGGAATTTCTCTTACCCCTCCACAAGTTCCCAGTTCAGTTGGCCTGAGAAAACCCTCTCTGAATTAAAAATTAGTGTTGCAACGGAAAGGAATGCCATGACAAGATGGAGATTGTCCAGGATTTGGGATCTGATATCACACAGTAGATATTGAATGCTGCTTATCTTCTTTCACTTCTGCCATGAAGGTAGAGTGAACATTTTCTTCTGTAATGTGTTTAGACATGAGGTTTCCAGACAAACCATTAATCTCTAGGGTCTCAGATTTCGTAATTAACCATTTCAGTTCAGGCCTAAATTTGTTCTCAATAGGTCTTAGTAATGTAGATTTCTGGCAACTGATTTATGTGCTGATTTTCTTAGGAATAAGATAAACATAAAGGAGAAAGAAAGACTTTGGATTGGTTTGCATGGTAGTATGTTTTTTTCCTTTTGGGATCTTAATGTAAATCATTGGCTGCCTTTATTTTATTTTATTTTATTTTAAAGACTCCATTTGACTCTTACCAGGATTGTAAAACTTAGAGAGATGATTCCTTCAGTGGGCACAGAGTTCATCATCCTTTTTTTGGCTTGTCACGGCCTTGTGTATTAGGATATCAATCACCCATCACTCTTGACTTTTCAGGCCCCTCATAATCCACATGATACTTATCCTTTTGATTAAAACAACTTAATGGCCTTTTCACGAATAATTAATCTGCTGTCTTTTTACTTTCAGCTCCAGGCTTTTAACTTTAATGTTGATTTACCCAGCCTGTGTTGCCTTTCAAAGCTTACCTCCCTCCAGTCTTTTCCCCTCCAAGGTTTAATACCTCTTTAGAAACACCAGTGTTTGCTGTACTCAGGTTTTGTAAAAAGCTTCCAAATTACTCTCGCATCCTTTCTGCTGTGTGTGAAGTGAATAATTGTTCAGAGATCAGTGGGATGGAATGAAAATAATTTCAGACACATATTCTGTCATTCTGGAAAGATGGGCTAAAACTCCATTGCTTTTGAAGACAATTTTGTGTGTGTGTGTATGCACACATGCACGCGTGCATGTGGTTATATGTTTCTAACTCTAGATGTTTTCCAACAGTGACAATTTATATCAGATGACCTCCCAGCTTGAATGCATGACCTGGAATCAGATGAACTTAGGAGCCACCTTAAAGGGGTAAGGTTTTTATTTCATTGCCCTTCAACAGTGACTTCTACCTGTTCAAATAATTTTAAAGGTGCTTATAACTTATAAAGGGAGTACAGTTTTAGAAAAATGGGCATAACTCGTTGTAGCATTAAAAAGCTTTCCTCTGTCCCCTCATTGGTGGGCTGTGTTCAGCATTACATTTTTAAAAACACAAATGGGATGTTTTGTCTGGACTAAGAGAATCAAGAATATTGGAAACATTTAATATGGCCTCTCCTTGTTGAATGTTTTAAAATTTTGCAAGGTTGTGTCCATGCAGCCTTGTTTAATACTAATATTTGGCCAGCAGTATCACAGTTGTTAACCATTATACTATCTTATCCAAGAAATGCTTTGTGCATAAAAAATCCAGGATCCAAATTTGTATCTGTGTGAGGATGATTTGGAAAATCCAAAGTCAGATGTGCTTATACCTAGTTGCATCAACAGGTTTTGCTCACACACAATATACAGCCACCATAGGGAGTGTACAGTCGCCGAACATAGGAGCTTCTCCTTGCACCTAAAAATGAAGGAAGGGATGCAGGTGGGAGGGGCTGGCTTTCAACAATGAAACCACTCACTTTGTTTTCTAACAAGTCTGAGGAGGTGGCGGAAGGATACCACACTTATGAAGTGCCTGTGATGTAGCAGGTACTTTGCTAGGTTACCTTGGCTTCTCTCCTAACAGTCTTATGAGGTCTAGGTACTGTTGTTACCTGTTTTATAGATGAGTACATCAAACTCAGAGAGTCATGTCACTTCCCAGGTTCACATCCTTCTAAGTGGTAGTGCTGGGATTCCAAGCCCAGATCTGATTTCAAAGCCCAGGCTCTGTCCAGCCTCTCTGTAGTACCTTCCAAACCCCACCACTGACCCAGTGGGATTGGGGACTTAGTTCAGCACTCTTGATGAGTCAGCTAGCATCATATCTCTGTGTATTCCATGGTTTCTCATTAGATTCTGGGATCAGGGGGGCTTTCCAGAGCCCCCATGCTCCATTCCCCATTCCCACCTCTTCTTCTCTTCTAGAGTTGCTACTGGGAGCTCCAGCTCAGTGAAATGGACAGAAGGGCAGAGCAAGTGAGTGATCAATGGCCTGTTGACTGACATCTGGGGCAATGCAGGAGTTAGGACTGACGTGGGTAATCAGGGAGCAGTTGGCGGGGTGGGAAAATCTATCCCTGCCCTCCACCTCTTGTTATTTATCATAGACATGCTACAGGCCAAATGGAGGTGGAGATGTTTCTTACCAGCATACCCCTGGAAAACTTTTTTTTTTCTTTTTTTGGTACCGGAAATTGAACCCAGGGATGCTTAACCACTGAGCCACATCCATAGCCCTTTTTATTTTTTATTTAGAGATAGGGTCTTGCTAAATTGCTTCGGGCCTCATTTAGTTGCTGAGGCTGGCTTTGAACTTTCAGTCCTCCTGCCTCAGCCTCCTGAGCTACTGAGATTACAGGTGTGCACCTCTGTGCCTGGCTTGGAAAACCATTTTTTAAAAGTATGCAGCAAGAACCCTGTTCATTTCCTTGTGAATGTTTCACAAAACACCAAATTCGTGGCATTACACATGTCCTGTTAGATTAGCTATTTTGTTTAGTTTTATTTTCTCTGCTGAAACCCCAGACCAGGCTGCATCTTTTCTTCCTTCTTTCATTGGCTCAGTTCTGTTTTATGGATCATCCTTCAGTGATCAACTTCTAAGACTTACTCTTGGATCTTTCTCCCCATCCCCACCCCAATTTTTCTGCTCTTTTATCCAAATCTCTACTTCCTCTCTCTGGATTACAAAGTAGAAATCCTTCTGTTGCTTTGGATTTTTATATTTCTACTTCCATCCAAGGGGCAGCTGACAATTTCAGCCTCCTGTCCTCCTTCCTGCTGCCAGCTTCTCTTACATTTCTTGGCTGTTTTTGGTCCCACCCTGTATTGCTGGATCCCTTCCTCTCCTTCTCTCTCCTCTACTCAGAATTTAGTAACTCTTCTCAGATTAAATGCCAAGAACAGACAGAAGGTAATTGTGAAGTGAGAAGTTGTTTCAATTTTTAGAATTTCTGCATGCTGGACTACAGGGTTGGTTGGTTTGTTTAATTACAAAAGTTACAGATAAGGAATCTTGGCATTGTTTGAATCCAGATCTTTCCATAGCTGAGATAATTTTGATACTGTTAAAGGTTTTCAGATAGGTAATATTATTCACTAGCCAGGGAGTCAGAAATTGTAAGGATGAAGCACAAAGTGCTTCAAATAATTTTAATTGAGCAATTTTAATTAAACAAGTAATTTTTGTTTAATCTTCTATAAGAGGAAAAACTAGAAGTTTTCATTGATTGGTTATTTACATCTTGGAAAAGGATTTCTGAAGTTTTATACTTCTTGAATACAACCTTTTTTCAGAAAGCTATATAACAAGGATCCAATGGCCCCAATGTATAGTCCCACATAAGAACGAAAAATCACAATTGTCTCATTTTCTTTTCCTTTATTTTAGTACCAGCTATTGAAACCACGGTGTATAACCACTGAGCCACACCCTCAGCCTTTTTTAGTTTTCAGTTTTGAGACAGAGTCTCACTAAGTTGCTGAGGGCCTCACTGAATTGCTGAGGCTAGCTTTAAACTTTCAGTCCTCCTGCCTCAGCCTCCTGAGTTGCTGGGATTACAGGTATGCACCACTGTACCTGGCAACAGTTGTCTAATTTTCTGACATATTCTCTTACATGGTAGATTTATCCCTTAGAACATATTTAAGTCAATTGATTTCTGCTTCCATTTTGTGAATTCCACGTTTATTTAAGAGTGCATGTTAACACCATCTGGCCCGGTATAGGGGCTTTACATGTTTTCTCTTATGATCTTACTACTATCATCACTCTCTGCCCATCCCAGTGCTGTGGTCGTGTCCAGATGAAACTGGAGCGATAGCGCCACTCAACCCAGTCCATGGCGTAAGTGGCAGAGTCATGTTGGAATTAGTTCTTTCGGACTCTGGGACCTAGCCTTAAGTTTCTTAGATTTTTTAAAATTATGACCATAGTTAGAAATACCTTTTGCACTGAGCTCCGGTATTTACACATGTGCACACACACAAAGCACAAATTTTCACTAAATAATACTTGTCCTTGTGATATGTTTTTGCTCTGCTGATCTTTTATACTCTGTTCCACATCATTTTTAAAAATGCTGGCAGTGACATACTAGATTGATTTTACAGTGCGCCCATGTGTCACGACCCCAGGTTGCCTCTCTTTTCACTCTCAAAGATGGTGGCTCCTTAGCTCTTTCCTCCAAACCCATGAACAGCTGAGAACTGGATTTGGGTGGATCTCAAATTCCAGTAGAAAAATTGGCTTCTTCCCAGAAGAGACACAATCCGGGGTGGAGTCATTATTCTCTCTGATACTGGATTTACTTTCTTTTGCCATGACACAAAAACATTGTAAATATGGAAAATACGTTTGGGAAATGAAGCAATGAAGTAGAGAAAGACAAGTTTTTAGTTTCATCCTTAACTAGTAGTATCTTCACATGAGAAAAATCGTGGTGGCAAGCTAGACCTGAGCAGGAAAACTACCATGGATTATTGAACCCAGGGACATTTAACCAATCAGTCATAACTCCAACCTTAACTTTTTTTTTTTGAGACAGGTCTCACTAAATAGCTTAGGGCCTCGCTCAGTTGCTGAGGCTGGTCTTGAACTTGCGATCCTCCTGCCTCAGACTCCTGAGCTGCTGGGATTACAGGCATTTGCCACCATTCCAGGCTTAGCATAATTTTAAAAAGACATAATTTCCACAATACTTGTAAAAATAAGGCATGATTAAATTCTTATGTAATATCATATACCTCAGATGAAATCCAACTAAATACTTGCTCATGTCTTCTTTCCTTAAAAGTTACTTTTTAAAAGAGTGACTATAAAAAGAATAAGCTTATTTCCTTGTGTCCTAAGCAAGTTCATGGAGACACCTTAATTAAATATCAGCAGCAGTGCTGGAATGGGTGAAGATAGGATTTTTAAGTAGAAGACGATATGATGGGGAGTTACTCTTGCCCGCTGATGGATTCCTTTGTCGTCTTTCTTCCTTTACTGGTTTTCTCTCTCTCCATCTTTATTATTATTTTTTCCTTCTTTGGTGCTGGGATTTGAACCCAGGGCCTCATGCACACTAGGCAAATGCTCTACCACTGAGCCACATCCTCACCCTTCCTTACTCTTTTTCTAACTTCTGCATGTCTCTTGGGATCAAAGCTAATTTTATGACCTCAAATGGGAGAATCCCATGTTTGAATTTATGTCAGAAAGAAGGCACTTCATGAAGCCAGTTTCTGTCGCTCATAAACAAATGAAACTGGATTTTAAAAGTGGTGGTGGTGGGAAATTACTGGGGAATTTTTCTAAGATTAGTCCACTTTTATGAATCCTATTCATGATGCCTTGTAGTGTCAGCTTTTTATTTCTTTAAAAACAATTTCTATGTATATTCTTAAGGGTTGCTGATTTCCAAAGGTTGCTAATAAGCCTTGGCTATCCTGTTGGCCTCTGTTTTGTCTCTTCTGAAGAAAATATCCTGCAAAATGGAGAAACACATCAACCTTGACTGTGGTCCAAGTTATTAAAGCAAGGAGGAAGTTACTCTGTGGGGACTGGGGTAGGGGGAGTGGGAAATTGAACACAATAGAATCGCAAAAGGAGTGTTGAGCAAAATGAATGTCCCTTTGCTGATCCAAGAAGTTCACAGACTGTTGGGAACACACAGTATTTGACCTGTGGATGCTCAAAAGGAAAAACGAGAAGGCTCCTGATGAGTGATGTATGGTACAAACAAAGCTGTGCCTTTTGGTAGGGCCAAGGCTGTCGAATCTGGAGAAAATCCTCGCTAGACATGGTCTCATCCCTGAGAACCTGTGCCAAAAGAGATAGCTGAGCCTCTGGCCAGGAGCTCCGGCACACAGCCCCATGCCTTCCCTTGCGGGCTTGTGAACATAAGGTACCCGTCCGGGAGATTTACTTCTTGAAAGCAGATAGCCTGCTTTTAAGTGGCTGCTAGAGCTTGAGATGCAAAGCAAAGGTGGAGAGCCTCAGTTCTGGGAATCTCAGCAGTCCTGTGAATAGGCACATTCCTGAACACACTCCTCCATCTCCACCCCCAGCAGAAGGCTGTGAAATTCCTCCTTTGAAACAGCAACATGTATGCCGTTGAAACAGTCTTTATCATCGCCTGGCATTGGACGTAACTACTAGAAGTAATAATGGACTCCTGTGTTCCACGGCAATGGAGACTGATGACCTAGTGCTATGGCCCTCTGTGCCCCCCACTTAGGGAGAACTAATTCAGATGCTTCTTGGCTCTCATGTCTCACTTTCCTGCTGCTACTTTCACCTTCCCTGGCTGTTGGCCTTTCCTGCCCTTTTTTTCTTGAAGAATGTATTCAACTAATGTATTTACTTTTTAAAAATATCTAAGTCAGGTATATAAATTATAGAACATTTAGAAAATACAATTATACAGTGAAGGAAATAATCCTCCTTCCCCCTTAACCAAGATCAAGCTATGAATGGTGGATAAAGGTGTGTGTGTCTTGGAGGAGGAGAGGGGACATCAGATGAGGGAGGATAGCGTCACCACTCACAGGAGTATTTTGGGTCTCATATCTGCAACCCCATCCCGGGCCCTTGTGAGACTATCTACTCACCATTTATAAGAAGAGACCATATCCTCTAGATAGAAAAAAATATTAATATAGAATTCACACTAATAAAAAGTCACCCAGATGTTTCTTAGAGATACGGGCCTACTACTGCTTAGTTTAGTAAGAGTTTTTCTACTGAGAGTGAGCAAGTTCATTTATTCTAGCTTTATTTCCAACTCAATTTCTAACACAAAGTCACAGAGGGAGTGCTTTATAGGCTAAAATGGTGACTTTATCTAAAATAAAAACAGCTTTCCCCCCCTTGATTAGAAAACTAACACAGGCTTATCATTTAAAAAAATTCAGACAGTACCAAAACATTATAAAGAAGAAAAGAAAAGTCATCTGACATCTCACCACCCAGAGATAACTTTTTTGTTTTTAAAACATTTTAATGTGTATCACATCTGCAGAGAAAAAATGCTGGAACCATTTATCTAACTATTAAATATCTAACCTCTGGATGAATTAAAGGAAGGGGCGAAAGATTGAAGCAGATGGCTCGGGAGGCTGAGGCAGGAGGATCATGAGTTTGAAAAAAACTAGCCTCAGCAACTTAGCAGGGCCCTAAGCAACTTAGCAAGACTCTGTCTCTAAACAAAATATAAAAAAGGGCTGTGGATGTGGCTCAGTGATTAAGCACCATTGGGTTCAGTCCCTGGTACCAAAAAAAAAAAAAAAAAAAAATGATTGAGAGAGAGGACAATGGGAGGAGGTGATCCAGAGGCGTCACATGGAGACAACTCTTTCATGGAGTTCTGAAGCAAACGGTAGCAAAGAAAATGAGGTTCTAGTTGACTGAGGAAAAAAGATGGCGATGGTAGAGGTTTTTTTTTTGTTTTGCTTTTACTAATTATTATTTTTTAGAAAGAAATGTTTGCATGTTTGCTGAAGGGAATGATCAGAAAGAGGGAAAAATTGGTGAGGGGAGGGGATAGAATTGCTGGAACAAAGCAAGGTGAGGAGGAAGAGGCTTCGTAGGCAAGTGGGCTGGCTTTAGCTAGAAAGTGGGATAGTTCATCCAGCAAAAATACTAGTGTGTGAGCATTCTTTGTTTATAGGAGTTTTTTGCTCATCATATGTACTAGAAGTTTTTTCTCTGGTTTGTATTCTATCTCTGACAATGGCTTTTTTTCTGTCAGAACTTTTAAAAAACAGTAAAAATTGTGTTTAATTTCATAGTTTCAAGTTTTTGGCTTTTGTATCATACTTGAAAAGATTTTCCAACTCCAGGATTTTTGTTTGTTTGTTTAGCATTGGCTTATTTAATTTTGGTATTTAAAAATTAACTTTTAACATTTAAACATTTAATTCATCCTGAATTTATTTGACTATTGGATTCCAATTTGACTTATGTCCAAGTAACTAGCCAGTATACTGAAATCATTTTGAGCTATCCTTTCTTTCTTCGTTGCTTTCAGACATTACCTTTACCAAACACTAAATTCTTTGGATCCACTCTAGACTTTTTACTTTCTTCTTTTGATCAGTCTGGCTTTTTTCTGCCAATTATCAAGCTGTTTTCTTTGCTATAATTTCATAGTCTGTTTTAATGTCTGATACTAAAAAGTTCCTCCAACATTGTACTTCTTTTTCAAAATATTTCTAGCTGTTAGCTCATGAGGTTATTATTATTAATTATTATTATTGTTATTACTACTACTACTACTTGAGATGGGGTCACCGTATGTAACACAGACTGGTTTCCAACTCCTGGACTCAAGTGATCCTTTTGCCTTTTGCCTGAGCCTCCTGAGTACCACAAGCGTGAGCTACCATACCTGACCCTCTTATCTTAAAGATCATTTAATTTTGTTAATTTCAAAGAAATACTTCATTGATATTGGTACATTAATTGCAACAAATTTACCATACTAATGTGAGATGTTAATAACAAAGGAAAATTGATGTAAGGTCTATGAGAGGTCTGTATTATCTTAGAAGTTTCTCTATAAATCTCAAATTATTCTAAAATAAGTTTATTTTTAAAAAAGACTTAATTGGAATTTTGGATAGATTGTATCACACTTAAAATTTAGTTTTGGGAGGCTGGATATGGTGGCGTACGCCTGTAATCCCAGTGGCTTGGGAGGCTGAGGCAGGAGGATTGTGAGTTCAAAGCTAGCTTCAGCAACTTAGTGAGACCCTGCCTCTAAATAAAATATAAAAAGGGCTGGGATATGGCCCAGTGGTTAAGTGGCCCTGGGTTCAATACCTGGCACCAAAAAAAAATTTGATTTTGAAGTAGGTTGACTTTTGAAAAATGTTTTTCTTCAAGAACAAAACAGGCCAGGCACAGTGGCACATGCCTATAATCTCAGCACTTTGGGAGACTGAGACAGGAGAATCACAAGTTCAAAGCCAGCCTCAGCAATGATGAGGCACTAAGCAACTCAGTGAGACCCTGTCTCTACACAAAATAGGGCTGAGGATGTGGCTCAGTGGTTGAGTACCCCTGAGTTCAATCTCTGGTACCAATAAAAAAGAAGAAAATAGTTCTTAACATTTTTATGTCCATATGTAGAATTACCTCCAGGACTTTAACAGTATGCCTCTGGCCTCAAAATCCTTTTGAGAATGAGTGTGATGCATTTGAATTTATCACAAAATTTTTCCTTTGTTCACCTGGAATTCATTTTTTTCCCCTTCTTCATGCTGGGGATCTAACTTAGGCCCTTGAGCACACTAGGCAAGCTCTCTACCACAGAACTACATCTCCAGCCCATTTGTGTTGTGGAAAGTCACAGTTTGGAGCATGGGGCTGGCAGAAGTGATGAATCTGCACAGATTCTTCATACCTGCAAGCTCCTTTTTAACTGGGGAAGCAGAAGAGGGCTTAGTCTTCAGAACATTGTGCTTGATCCTGGGGTTTAGCAAGGAACATTTTTCATGCAATTGAGTAGTTGGAGTAAATTTTCTTAGATAGAAGAGGGTGTGAGCAACCTGAGTGGGAACTTCTTAGAACCAGGCTACAAGGGTCCTACTTCATCTTTCCTGTGTGAGATGCAGGGTTCATCTGTCATATAGATTTGGGACACTGTTCTTGGGGTGGAGCCAGCAATGATCTCTGGTATAGAGTGAAAAGCATTGAGAATCCAGAACTTAGTGAGATAGATGACATCAGGAATCTGATGGATTAGCACCCCACTTCCAGTAAGACATCCAGAGACTTCTTGTCTGATGTGATGATGGGGCCTTGAGTTTGTGAGTTCCCATGTCTGTGTGTATTGATGTAAGAAAGAAAGTCATGTCTAAAAATCTTGTGAGCACTAAGGGCCAGAAAACAGCATAGTTTTTTTTTGGGACATTGTTCCCTCCAAACTGTTGTGGGAAACTAGATCTAAGAGTACACCTTAGTTCTGCTCTGAGTGTGAAACAGAAGGAAGAAGGTCAGTTGGGGGAGGTTTGTGTACCATTGCAAGTGCCCAGCTAAATTGCACATTAGTAATCAGTACTTTTTTTTTTTTTACAACAGGTGGCAGAATCCCAGTTGTAACTAGTATGGGTCAAAGGGGAAATTTAGTAGGTTGTGGGTGTTACACTTTAAAACTCTTGCTGGATTCAGGGACTCAGTGTCATGAGAACACTGTTACACTGTCTCTTGTCTGTTTTCCTCTGTGCTGGTTGCCTTCTGAGGCAGCCTTGCTCTACTGTGGCAAAAGCAGTTTTGGTTTTAGCATCCGAAGCCTGACAAGGAAAATGCCTCTGTATTGGTTCTTTTTCAACAAAAAATCCAGGGAAAGGTCTTTGCTTGGCTTAAATTGGGTCATATGACTTGAAAATGTAGTGGTTTGATTGGCCAGGTCTTAGTCTTGAACTCTCTCCTAGAGCTTGGGGTGAGGTTAAAGAGAGGAGTTTCCCTAAAAGGAATAGAGGGCTTTGTTAGCAAAGAAGGTAGGACAGATGTAGTTGGACATAACAAGAAACAGGCAATGGAGAATTTTAAAAAGTCAGAGTTAGTGAAAGTGAGGAGAGTGCTCTTCCTCTCCAGATGTTCTGTGGCTCTGGGTGCCGTAGGGATGCACAAGACGTGGAGAAAACGGAAACGAAGAAAAGGGTGGAAGGGAGTTTGCTTTCTCAGATTCCTGGGGAAAATTCTTAGTAAAAAGCAAAATAGAAGCATCTCTGCAGTGTAATTTTTAATGAAAAATGACTAAAATACATTGTTTTAGTTCAAAGTTACTGATGCATCTTTTTCTTAAGATCTAAACTGAAATGAAACACCTGGGACAGAAGGAGGGTAAACTGTCCCAAGTTAAAAAACAAAACAAACAAAAAAAAATTTTCTTCTGTAGACTATTTTTGAGGAAATTTGATCCCTATGAGTTATCAGATAACAAATATTTTTTTTTGTGTGTGTGTGTGTGTGTGTTTAAACTCATTCAAATTTAACTTGGTTGTTTTATTTTTAGGTTTTTCACTTTCTGTGCTGGCTTAGTCAAAGGAATTTCATCTTTCTCCTTTTATGTGCCCAGAGCACTTGTTGAGTAGAATGTACTATGATCTGGATTTAGCAGTTTGCTGTCTCTTACACTATTTTAACTTTGGGCCTCTATCCTCTATATTTCCTGGAGACAAGTAGGTAGTTCTGGAAGCTTGGTTTAGACTCGGGGTTCTTCCTCTTCCTCTTTCTCGCTCTCTCTCTTTTTTTAAGGCATGTATAATTGATGAGTGGTGCTGAGTTCAGCCTCATCTCATGTTTAACCTTTTAGGAAGTCCAGTTTCTTAACATAGTTCTTCATTCTTTTCTCCAAGAAATTGGCACACTAGGAAAGGGGTTGACGGGCCTCAAGGCTTGCAGCAAAGTTTATTGTCAACACCAAAAGGAATCAGGCACTTAAGCATCTCATATATAAGCCCAAAGCATCAAGGATGGAGAGAGCTTGACGGGTAGATTCTGTGTCCTGGTGTGCAAGTGTTTTGAGATTTCCCCAGGTGCTTCCCTGCAGTCTGATTAACTCTGCAGAGGTGAGAAGACAGAGGTGAAGATGGGGGATGCCCACCTGGCCAATAAGTAGAGGTGGGAGAGAGAAATCACAGACTGAAGTTTCTCTTTTCTAAATATTCATATTCAATGAGAATGGCCTTTGAAAGTCTTTTTCTCTTTTCTTTTACTATTTTTCTTTCTTCTGCTTTTTTCTTCTTCTGTTGATAAGGGATTTCAGGGGAGGCTCTGGTTTTTCTCATCTGTAAAACCTCAATTCCTTTTTATTAATCTTCTTGTGTCTGTGAAATATCAAAATCAATCATTTCTAAAGAAGCTACTCTTCAAAAGTTATGTTGTTGTTTTTTTTTTTTCTAAGCCAAGCCTCAATGTACATGTTTTTAGCAAGAAGAGGGCTCATAATTTGTGTTAGATGAGGGACATTTTTCTCTTTCTGCAGACTTCCTAAGGACACATGTTGATGCATTTTAAAGCTGTCTAGAAAAGGAAAGGCAAATGTTCTCAGGATACAGTTTATGCTGTTGAAGTTGCTTAGGAAAATGTATGGTGCAAGCCACTAACAGAAATGAAGTCAAAAGGTGTAAGCTCTGCTGATAATTGCTTCTGCTTAGTTTTTTTTCCCCCAAGTCAGGTAAAAAGAGATGATGATGATGATGATTAAATATTATTATTTTGTTAAAAATGTGCAGTGTTTGGACTGCTATGTCACATGTGAGCAGTTCATTTCTGTCCGTTAGCTTGTGTTTTCTTTATACCAATATAAAGATTGTGTCTCACAGTGGAAGCTGAACTATGCTGAGGAGGAGGGTTTTGAACTTGCCCCTCCTCTCTGCCCACTCTCTTATTCTTCCCCTATACATCACTATATTTATTAAGCTCCCATGTGCCTGAGTTCATTCATACCTTGGAGAAAAGAACTAGAATCATTCAAGTATCAGGAGAAAATGAAACCCTTTAGGATAGAATGAAACCCTTTGCACTGACATAGACCTCAAACTCTGCCACTTGCCACCTGATTTGGGGCAAATAAGCTCAACCTGTCCTTAAACTTCAGTATACTTCATTGTGAAATAGGGATGATACTATGTAAGTAATCGTGAGTGCATACATGTACCAAGAACTGTGCAGTACCTACCTGATCTCATTGGATCCTTGAACAAGTAGCCTGAAGGGCAGGTGCTGTTGTTTTCATTTTACATGAAGCTGTTCCAAGAAGGCTAAGTCATTTGCTAAGGCAGTACACCCTAATGACTCCTGGGTTGTGCTAAAAATCAAAAATACCAGTTTTATCCATCTCAATCACCAGACTTACACAAAGTATACAATAAATAATTTTTATGGTTTTCAGTCAGTGATCACATATAATCATGGACCTCCTGAATTTTTGGTTGGGATAAAGTTACTTGGTGATGTTTGGCTTTTGCTCCCAACATAGCTCACCTCTCTGATCTTCCAATGAATCTTTAGTATAGGTTATTAGCTTCATTTTATGAATGATACATCTCAGATGTAGAGAGAATTAGATGACTAGCTCATGACCACAGAGAAAATAAATAGTAGCATTGGGCCTGGAACACAAACCTTCAGATGCAGAATCATGTGTTCTGAGACTAATTCGTTGATAAAGGATCAAGATTAATTAAGTCTTCTAAAAAAATGCATCTGCAAGAAATGTAATAAATCTGGTTTCCTTGGTATGGTGAGCTGAATAATGACCCACAAAGATATGCAGGCCCTAATTCCTGGAACCTGTGAATGTTCCCTAATGTGGCAAAAGGGATTTTCCAGACATGATTCAGTTATAGATTGTGAGATGGAGAGATTATCCTGAATTATGCAGGTGGGCTGAATTATCTAAATGTGATAACAAGTATCCTCATAAGAAGAAGATGAGGGTGGAGATTTGACTACAGAAGAAGAGAAGGGAGGCAGCAAGAGGTTGGGGTGATGCAAAGAAGGGACCAAGGAATGTAGGCAAGTTCTAGAAACTGAAAAAGGCCAGGAAAGCAGCTCCCCCTGGGAGCCACTGGAAGAAAGCAGTGCTGCTGATACCTTGGTTTCAGCCTGGTGATGCTGATTTTGCACTTCTGATCTCCATACTCATAAGAGGGTAACTTGGTGGGGTTTCTTTATTAAGCCACCAAAGTTGTGGTAATTTGTCATAAGAAATTCATGCACTTGAATAGGCACTACTGCACATATGGCTTTCTGTCTATACCCTCAATACTTAACAGCTGCTTTCAGGAGGGCCACTGAAATTAGAGCCATACAACTGCCAGGAATCTACAGGAAACTCCTAGATGGAAACTTCTAGATTTTTCTCTGACAGCACTGGCCATTCCTGCTGTATAAGTACAGCATCCTTTCAAGCTTTCAGGGTACGGGTGATTCTAACACCCAGTTTTCAAAGAACCTGGCACATCCCCACCTCTCAATTGCAGCTCTGTGGGAAGACACAGCAGAATCACATAGAATTTTCTAGTTTATAGCTTGAACTTCACTGCTCAGCCTTGAAAGCAGAAGCTTCGAATTGTTGACCCTTAGGGCAAATGTATGCTTTATCTCACCCAACTGTGGTTCTTTAAGATTTAATTATTTGCAAGAATATAAAATTCAAGCAATCTCAGAAGAAAATGAGATTTATCACCTTTTCTTGAAGGATGGAAAGGTGTGGTTACACTGGGTTCCTGTCATTAACAATAGGTGGTGGCCTGTAGAGTTGAATTGTGGCTGTATCTGTTGGGCAGGAGACAGTGTAGCCTAGGTGACTGTCCCTGCCAGTTCAGTGCCATCTTATTCTCCAAAGCCCTCTTCATTTATTTCTCTCATTTACTCTGACCCTGTAAGAATATTTGAATTTATGACTCTGCTTTAAATAAAAAAGAACAAAATCCATATTCTTTCGCAAAATAATTGCCCTCTTGGCTAATAATGTGGAAATTCATGGAGAATAAGACAGGTGACAGAAGCGTTGAGACAGATTAAAATCTTGGTTTTCAAGTAGGAAATTTCAGTGGATTCTGGAAATCACAGAGCAGTGAGGATACCCTGAATTTTAGGAATTCAGTTACTAAGCCAGATCTTTGGGCATATGCAGGGCAGAAAACATCATTAGCAACCAAAGTTGGCTAGCCATGTATAAGACACATGCCCAAGTCTGTTTCCTTTGTGGTAAAATTACCAATCTGATAGTGGAAGGTCACTATTATAGTGGATATTTATTGCAAACTGATATTAGGTAGCTTTTTTTTTTTACATTCTTGTGGGCAAGATAGGGCATTATGGGCTCTGAATGGATGCTTTGTGCCTATTTGAAAAATAAAACCAGAGGCAATGTCTGAAGTTTCTCTGTCAAGCTGAAGAGTGGACTCGAGCAGGGTGTCCTCTGTGGCAGGGCATAATCACGTTCTGCTGATCCTCTGTATCTTCACTATCTGCACCAGGTCCACCAGTTCTTTTCCCCCCTGGAGCCGTAGCAGTCTTATTGAACCTCACTATAAATCCCTGCAGTCCCCCTGATTATCTTGGTCAAGCAGGCATCCAATCCCTTTTCATCATCATCCAGCTAAATCAAATATCTTATCCTTCTAAGGGAAGTTTCCTAGGTAACAAAACGTAAAAACTTTCTATAAAGCACCAATTTCTTACCCTAAGAAAGTTGTCCAGGCTTACTCAAACTGGAATCATTCACCTTGCTGTGCATAGTGCCAGGTTTTCCTTTAAAGTTCTCTTCATTATCTGAGTCAGAAGGTAGATGAAGCCATTGCATGTATTTCTACTCTGTTGGAGATTTGGGCCTCTCTATTAGTTGGCCTGGTAGAGTTCATACTGTAGAGCCTACTCCATGAATGATAACACTGTCTGTCTCTGGGTTGGTTCTGATTCTTTTCACCCCACAACTGTCCAGGGCTCTGTGATTCTTTTACTTGGAATGTGCATCTTTAACCCTAGAAGTATGCCCCCTAGACTGGCAGCTCCATGTCATTCTTGGAAGGCCTTATGGCTCCAGACCTCTTGGAGTGCTACCTTCATTCTTCTTTGGTTCATCCACAGCATAGTCATTAGATACTCTGAAGGATGGCTTTCTCTGGGGGTAGCTTGGCTTTACTTGACCATCTAAGCCAGTAGCTGGGTCTTAACAATGGCTATTGTCCCATTGGCAACCATCATCTTCCTGAGTCTTTCTGTCTTAAGTTAACCCCTGTTGACAACTCATGCCCTGGTGGACTGGACCCCATCCAAGCTACTCAGTTCTCTCTGATGGTCCCTCAGGTTGCCCCATGGAGTGACTCACTTCCAGCCACATCCCACCTGCCTACAATTACCACCCAGTTAGTCCATTCAAACTAGGATTAGGTTTCAGCTCTCATAATCCAGTCATTTCACCTCTGAATATTCCTGCAGTAACAGAAGGGCTTTTGGTGGACATCTCATATCCAAACCTTAATACTGAGGATGGTCACTGTGACCTGAGTACAGAGAAATTATTTTCTCTTACATGTGATAATCACAGTACTCTGTTGACACTGTGCCCAGAGGCCCAAGCTTTGTGCTCAAGAATTGAGCAGTGGCAGCCTGTTGGCCCAAACCAGCCTGTGGGATACTGTGTTTTACTAATGGATCAATTTTGAAAGATTTGGGATGGAATCCCTTTAGGCAAGGCATATATTCTCTATTCTTAGGTATTCATGTTACTATCCAGATTCTAAAAACGTTTGTTGGTAGATGATCTTTCCTTCCCACTCCTTTATAGAAACACTTCTGCAGCATTGGAATCTATCCTAAGCCACCACTTTGAGAAAGACTTAACAAAATGAAGGGGATGAGGAAAGAGACAATCAGGGTGGTAAAGGAATCAGACTATCATCAGTTCACCTTGTCATAGTTGAGAGAAAAGAGCTATGTCTTTAAATACCTGAAGGGCTGTAATATGGAGGAGGAGTTAGAATCAGTCCATCTTGGGGCTCATTTGTGGACTATGCACCTCCTTTAGTCTCTAAGTTTAAAGGTTGTAGAGAGGAATGAGGAGACTCTGTACTCGGTGCCAAGTTTTACCATCAAGTAGGGGAGATACGTAGAGATGACTGTCACATAGTAATACCTGTACAGCTCTGCACCAGGCAGCAGAGAGGATGCAGATTTCAGCCTGGTTTGGAAAGGCCTTTGCAAACAATCGAACTCTCCCCAAATAGAATGAGATGCCTTGAAAATTTACCAGTCATGTTGTCCAACTGTTGACAGTGAGCTAGAAGCCATTCTTGCCTTGACTGTGGTTGGAGAAGAAGACATTTTTAGGCTCTTTCTGCCTCTGTAGTCTATGGCTCCCAAAACTACCAGCTTGCTTTCCTTTATTTACTTGGAGTGACATGCTACCAATTAAATGCTCATGAGTTCAGCTTGGTCTTCTGAGAAGACCACACTGGAAGGCGTGTTGGCTTATAGGGTTTCCAGAGCATGGGATTGCATTGGTGTTTGTCTTATGGAGATATAAGAACTGATAGGCAAGCGCCAGCTGTTTTACTTATTCATGGATCTGGTAGAAGAATCTACTAGAGGGTGGCATAATTGGCTCAGTCTCAGGTATAGTCTTATTGCTTCTTTGTTGGTTTGTATCTGGCTGTGAAGATCAATGTTGTTCTCTTTGAGTGACAGAACACTTTGTATCTTGAGGAAAGTCTGAGTGTCCCCCCACCCCCGCACTCCCCCTAAAAACCCCAGATAATGCTCGGAGTTCAACTGTCAAGACGTATTACTAATACTTCCCCTTTGGTGGCAGAACTTGCACATAATTCAGATTTCTACTAACGTGTTCCTAAAAGTCCCTTAGCCTGAGAAAATGTTCAAGTTGTATTTTGGCTCCATGCAGAAGGTGGAACCATGCAAAAGCAGCTTCTCCTTTCAGCCTTTGAGGCACAGTGTTCTGGAAGCACTCCTCTGGCCCTGTCCTTTTTCTGCTGTCACGTGGCCATGTCATTCACTCTCACCGCCTTGCTCTCTGTGGACTGTAATGGTGAGGAAGGCAGACACGGCCTTGCTTTCCTGCCAAGCACATTCTAAGAGTCCGAAAAGTAGATGCTCTCTGGGCTTGGTGCTTCTCTCTGATTTTTACGTATTTCATCCTGCTTTAGCTCTTTGAGACATTCCCCACCCCCAAGATGTGTTAAAAATCACTTGAAGTGGGACATAGAGAAAAGACAAAGTAAACTAGGGGAACAGAACTGCCACCTCTCTGCCCAAACTATGCAAAGCAGACAGGCAATTTTTTTTAAAATGCTTGGAGCCAGAAGTAAATGTGAAACTCCACAGCTGCTGTGGCCCCAAGCTATGTGGACACTGCAGTCAACCTGTCAGACACTCTTTCCCTCCAGGAATTGTCTCCCCAGGTTGAGTGAGAGTTAAGTCAGCCTGCGGTCTTCCCCATAACTCCATGAGATGGACTTGGTTGATCCACCAAGTCACCTGCCCGCTGCCCTAGAACCTCTGGAACAGCTGAAGTAACAAAGGCAGAGAATGGAGGTTGTCGCCTCAAAACAGCCCATTAATCTTACCTAAAGGCTTTAAAAAATGTTGATGCACAGTTTTTATAAAGCAGCTTTATGGAGTTTGCATACTTCATAGTTAATGCATTTAGAGTATACAGTACAGTAGGTTTTAATGTACTTGTAGATGTGTATGGTGTGATTGCTTTTCATTGTTGGGACAAAATACCTGGGAAGAACAACTTAGAGGAGGAAAGATTTATTTTGGCTCACAGTTTCAGAGGTTTCATTCCATGGTCAACTGACTCCAAGACAGAAACATCATGGCAGAAGAATGTGGCAGAGCAAAGCTGCTCTCTTCATGATAGCCAGGAAGTAGAGAAAGAGAGACCAGGGACAAGATATACCCTTCCAGGGCATGCCCCTGTGACCTACTTCCTCCAACTGGACCCCACTACCTACAGTTCCCACCTCTTTCTAATAATGCTGTCAAATATTAATGCCTCTATAAATTATCCACTGATGAAGTCAGAGCTCTCATGAGCCAGTTCCTTCCCCAGATCCCCACTTCTGAATATTGCTGCATTGGGGACCAAGCCTTCAACATGTAAGTCTTTGAGGGATACTTATTCAAAACCATATAGTTTGACCATTCCCACAATTTTAGGACATGTTCAGCCATCACTTTTCATGTTCTCCCCAAGTCCCTCTGCCCTAGGCAACTAATCACTAGTCTATTTCCCATAGATTTGCCAGTTCAGGACATTTCATATAAATGGAATCACACAGTATCTGTTTTTTTGTTTTTGTTTTTGTTTTTTTTGTTTGGACTGGCTTCTTCCACTTAGCATAATGTTTTCAAAGTTCGTCCATGTCATAGCATGTGTCAGTACTCCATTCCTTTTTATTTTCAAATAGTATTCCAATGTATGAATATATTGTAATTTGTTTACCTACCATGCATCAGTTGATTGACATTGGGATTAATTCTGTTTTGGTCTTAAAAATGGTGTGGCTTCTGAACAGCGTACATAAATTTTTATTTTTTATTTTTTGTATGTGTGTGTGGACATCTGTTTTCCTTTCTCTTGGGAATATACCCAGGATTTCTGGGTCACATGGTAACTGTATGTTTAATTTTTTTGAGGGATTGCCAGACATTTTCCGAAGCAGCTGCACCATTTTACAGAGATGTTTCATAAAAGAGATTTCATCATCATATTCATGTTGCTTCTTGATGCAATTCTAATGTGGATAAGAATCCTTTCTCTGCCTTGTTTGGAAATCAAATCAGTGCAGAGCAGATTTCAGCAGATTTCAGTACCTGAAGAAGAGAGTATTTTTAGAACAGAGCATTCAATGCTCCACATGCCTCGGGTCTCACTAGTAGTCCAAAGTTACCCTGAGCACCAACTAGAGGACTAGTCAGTCTGATGCTGCCCAGCTATAGCACAGGTTGACCGTGAAGAGTTAAGCTGATCTGGAAGATGAATCTGTAGGGTAAGTGGAATAGAGCCACAGATGTGTAATCCCACTCCTGGGGACGCGATATCTCTTCTCGTAAGTGTCGTCACTTTCTTGGTGCTATCTGGTAAAAACTGAGTCATGAGGTGTCGACAAAAATCCACTTTATGCGAAACTTGAAGCATTCCGCTCATTCCTGAGATATTCACGGCTGTTAGCCGCCATTTACATGGTAAACAACTTTCTTGGGGTGAAGTCCTGCCATTGTGGCTTTTCCCAGCTCTCAGCTCCTTTGAGCAAGGCTCAGACCCAGACGGTGTGCCTGCAAGAGTCTGAGAGTTTGGGAGGGCTTGTGTGGTGGTGACAGGAAGATTGAGGGGGCCTCAGCTTTTGCAGGGCTCTTCTTCCAGAGGTGCCCATGGAGGGAGGCAAAAACCAACTGTGTTTGTCCCATGAGCTTAAAAAAGATCACTTTCTCTTGGCTGGAGATGAGCATTTCCAAAAGGCAGCTATGAACCTACCTGAGCTTTGGCTTCCTTTTTCTGTATTTGCAGCCATGGCACAGGGTACGAGAGCGAGAACCACACGACACCCATCCTCTGCGGCGCCCAGTACAGAATACACACCCATGGTGTCTTCAGAGGCATTCAGGTGAGTACTCAGGGAGGTCCCCTGGAAGTGGCCTTCACTGCACTGCCTCTTTCCTACTCCATTGCCCTTCAGTTCCTTGTCAATGGACTATCTGGCCCTGGAAAGACTTTGCCATCAGGGACCCGTACCTCTTCCTCCTCCAGAGATGCTACCTTCTGTCTGACTCAGATCAAGATGCTTCCTGCAGTGTCTTGTCCTTCCCTCCTTTCTCCAGGATGAACTGTGCAGCTCTTGTGTTTGGGTTAGCTGGGCTTGAATCAACAACCTGGATTTGCTAGATTTGATCTGCATTAGAAAGTGCCCAAAGATGGACTGTCTTGCTGGTGTTGATAATAGCAATAACAGCAGTACCACCTATGCTCGGACATTTTCTTTCTTTCTTCTTTCGAACCCAGGGGCACTTAACCACTGAGCCACATCTCCAGTCCTTTTTTATATTTTATTTAGAGACAGGTCTCACTGAGTTGCTTAGGGCCTTGCTTAGTTGCTGAGGCTGGCTTTGAACTTGTTATCCTCCTGCCTCAGCCTCCTGAGCCTCTGGGATCACAGGCGTGTGCCACTGTTCCCAGCTGCCTGGACATTTTCTATGTGCTAAGATTTATACATGGACCTTAAAAAAAAAATGGTCTTTATCTTTTACTTAAGTTTCAGGTTTACACAAAAATTGTCCAGAAAATATACAAAGTTCCCATATCCTTCCTTTCCAACATCCTCATTCCCCTATTATTAAATCTTGTATTGGTATGATGTATTTCTTACAGTTGATGAGCCAATATCAATGGGTTCTGGCTAACCAAATCTATAGTTTACATTAGTGTTCACTTTTCATGTTCTGTAGTTCCATGGGTTTTGATAAATATATAATGCTATGCATCTATTTTTTAAAATATTTTTTAGTTGTAGATGGACATAATATCTTTATTTTATTTATTTTTTTATGTGGTGCTAAGGATTGAACCCAGTGCCTCCTGCTTGAGAGGCAGTGCTCAACCACTGAGCTACAACCCCAGCCCTCATGAATCTATTTTGATAGCACCTGATGCAATTACTATGATATTCTTATAAGGTGTATAGCCTTAAAGATGCTCTATCCTCCACCTGTTCATCACTTTCTCCTCTACTCCTCCTGCCCTAGCACCCACTGGTCTTCTCTCAGAATGTCGTACAGTTGGAATTGTACTCTATGTAGCCCTTTCAGACTGACTTCTTTGAATTATCCCTGTGTATTTAAGGTTCCTACATGTCTAAACATAGTCTTCCTTCCTTCATTTAATCCTCAGCACACACCTGTGAGGTAGCTACTGTTATTATTTCCATTTTATTGGATGGGGAACTGAAGCCCAGGTAAGACTCCAGAACCCTCTTTATTTTTGCAGTACTGGGGATTGAACCTACATGCCAGGCAAGCTCTACTTGTGAGCTATATCCCCAGCCCTTTTATACTTTTATTTTGAGGCATATTCTCATGAAGTTGCTCAGGCAGCCCTCAAACTTGGGGTCCTCCTGCCTCAGCCTCCTAAGTAGCTGGGATTATAGAGGTATGTACCACCATGCCCAGCAAGAACACCTGTTTTTAACCACTACATTATCCAGCATGTTGGGGAGACAGAGGACTGTGAACAGTTTAGAGGAGGATGTCTCCAAGGAGAGTAGTGAAAGTAAAGAAGAAAAATAAAAGTTGGGGAGAATTCAGTGTGTTTGGTGGAAGGCCACTTTCACAGAGCCTCTTGGGGGCAGTCAGAACCACACAGTGACCAAGGGATCGTACTGGTGACTTAGAAGTGTGACTCAGTGGCTACAACAAGAGTAACAGCTGTCATCTTTCCACCAGAATAGTCAGCATCCTAGGGACAAGTTGTGTGTGGGCCAGGCCCCTGTGTGATATGTGGGGCAAGTAGCTACGAGATGTTCTGATTATTTTCCAGAAGTGTCATGGAAGTAGAACAGCGTGCTCCCTCATCCTAGGCCTTCTCGTGGTGAGAAATAAATGCAAAGGTCACAGAAATACAGAGATCCAATGGAGATTTAGAAAAAGTCATCCAGTCCCTCTGGACAAATACCATCAATTGTGTCCGCCCCCCACCCCCCACCCCTCCCCCAACATTCACAACTCATCTTTATGTCCTGTTACCATGTACGCTGCATCTGGGATGAATGAGAGGAAATAAAAAATGCTTCCTTTGCTTTCCTCCTCATCAGACCCCCATTTATCAGGCTCACTCTCATGGCCTCCAGCAAACCGCACCCTGGACAGGCGTATTGTTGTTTCAGTACCTACTCATTTTTTTGCCTCGAGGACACCACACTGCTGGCTCACCATTTAGTTTCATGCCAGCATTTACCCTGAGACACTACGACCTATCAACATGATTGTAAGTCGTTACACACTTTTAATTCCAAAAAAGACAGCGCCCTCTCAGTGCAAGGCAGTGTAAAGCAGGAACGAGAACTTAAGCTTTGGGGAGAGTGGGAAACACACAGGGCAGGCTGTTGATTCAGCTCAGAAGCAGCTCTACACTATTGACTGTGGCTGTGCTCTTGTGTCAGCCACTCGCACGCTTTGGCCTAGACTTGCACGTCTGACACTGAACAAGGAGGAGTCAGTGGCTCCTTGGGCACCTGCACTGCTCCCATTTCTGACTCTGAGCCTGATAGCAGGAAGGGGAGTCACCTCTTCCACCAGATAAAGGGGATGAGGAGATGCTTTGGAAAGACAAATGAAGAGCACAATGGCAGATAGATTATCTTTTTTTTCAAAAAAAATTTTTAGTTGTAGATGGACACAATATCTTCATCTATTTTTATGTGGTGCTGAGGATCAAACCCAGTGCCTCATGCATGTGAGGCAAGTGCTCTACCACTGAGGTACAATCCCAGCTCCAATTCCAGTCTTTTCTGGTGACAGTATTAAAGGTAGTATTGGCCATGCCCCAGGCTTCTGATAGGTTCAGTTCCCCTTCGCAGATAGAACCCTCAAATCCAGGTGCTCTTTCTTTCGGTCATTTATTTACATGTGGCCATTCTGGTCACTTTGGGGCTCATCTACTCGCTTACATTATTCTCTGATAAGAACTTCAACATCCATTGCAGATTGGGTCCAGCATCACAGTGTCTGAGTGGGAGGAGGGAACAGATAGGATCCGGGACTTTAAACTTTCAGACCTTGTTGCCTCATGTGGAGGAGCTCAGAGACAGGATGGATAGGGAGCTCTTCTATCCAGAGGCTCTGTTTCAGGGAACCTGAATAGACTTCATTTCAAGACCCAGTTCTGGTTGACCAGTAGTGATATTGTTGGACTACTACTCTGTAGAATGTTCTGCTCTATCATCCATTAGTGATGTCTGCTACAGGCATTTGGGGTGTGGAGGGGAATGGTTTCAGATCTCACATACTTGCCATCCTTTCCTTGATTATATTCCAGGGCTCACTTTTCCTTGGTACTGGCATGAATGTTCATATGTGTCTTAAAGCCTCTGTTCCTCTTATACTCTGCCTGCAGGATGTGCGGCGTGTGCCTGGAGTAGCCCCGACTCTTGTCCGGTCAGCATCTGAGACCAGTGAGAAACGTCCCTTCATGTGTGCTTACCCGGGCTGCAATAAGAGATATTTTAAGCTGTCCCATTTACAGATGCATAGCCGGAAGCACACTGGTAAGTGTGTCCATGGTCCAGCCTTGGACACAGGTGGTTCAAGAGCTTTTGCTCTAGGCTCACATGTAGGTGACTTCTGGAATGAAAAATAGACACTGCTTTGAAAGGTCAGGCCAAGGCCAGTTTTATCATGATTGTCCATCCTTTCTTAAAGAAGTCAGTAACTGTCTTCAGGAAGAGCAGAATGGAGTGCCAGAAAGGGAATGTCATAGACTCAAAGAGACCCATGCTTGAATGATGGCTTCACTAAGTGGTGAGATCTTGAGCAAGTCACTCACTGAACATCATTTGCTGAACATCATTTGTTTCATGTGGAAAATGGAGATGATAATGCTTACCTTATAAAGTTGTAAATATAGACTAAAATTTAAAGGCATTGTAGATTTAAAACACCTAGCATAGGACCCTATGCCTATAGGTCTGAGTAAATGGTAGTGATAGAATACTCTTACCATCTCTAAGGAGAGAGGAGCAAGCCTGGGAATAGGGTACTCTGATGACTCTTGAGAGTGATGGACAAGGTCATCATAAAACTTTGAAGGAATTGTCCAAAGAAGAAGATCTCAATTGCTTGGGTTAGTAATAACCCACCAGCAAGGGAAGGGGAAATGGCCTGTAGTTGAATTTTTGTCATCAATCTTTAAGAAATAAAGAAGTGATTTTTTTTTTTTTTTTTTATGATATGTCAAGGAAAACTGGAAACTGGACACACCCTTGCCTCCCTGGTCAAGAAGTCTGTGTCTGGGACAGAGAGTTGGCCTTGTCTGGTTGTTGGCCACCTTGAATGTGAACAGGCATTTGACACATGTTCACTCTTGGCCTTGGGGGCACAGAATGGGCGTGTGTCTGGGTCTCCCCTACAGGGCAAGTGTGAAGCCCAGGCTTTCCTGCAGAGAAGCTGGTGCTGGTCTTTCCACAGGTGAAGGACAGCTTCATGCTGTGACTACTCATTATTTTGTTATTCCTGCTGACTTTCACGTGGGGTAGGTGGAGAAGAAAGTGAGCTGCCTTCAGATCCCTTTAGACCGGTGGGCTTTGCTAACTCATTGCATCTGGACGATGTGATTCTGGCATAAACTTGAGCTTGCGCTCGGCGGACCACAGACTTTGATGAGGGCACCTGTGGCATGTTCTGTTTTTTACATATTCCCCCAAATGGGATCATTTGAAATGTATCTGCCAAAGTAATAAGAAAAATGATAAAGTAGAAGTCTGCCTGGAAAAATGCAAGGGACTGTATTGAAGGCAATATGGTTTGTAGAAATACTTTTTATTGGGAAAGAGGCACTGCCAGCAAAGTGAGGGTTAGGGGCTGTGGAGTAAAGGCAGGTAACAAGACAGCCAAGAGCCCTAGGCCCCCTGGAGCCTTCAAGAAGCTCTTTTTTACAGAGGACAAGGCAGTCAGGTTGGTATTTAACAACCTGCAGCCTCCTTCTTCAAAGAGTGCAGTATTTAGTGCTTAGGTATTTGTAGTAACAGTGCACACTCGTATATCGAGAATTTTTATGTGCTGGTCTGCCTTACATGTATTATTTCATTTAATCTTCACACAAAAAACAGTTATCAAGAGGGTAGGAACAGGGCTGGGATTGTAGTTCAGTGGTAGAACACTTGCCTTGCATGCGTGAGGCCCTGGGTTCGATCCTCAGCACCACGTACAAAAGCAATAAAATAAAGACATTGTGTCCATCTACAACTAAAAAAATATTAAAAAAAAAAAAAAGAGGGTAGGAACATAGTGGAAGCAGGACTCTATCTCTGACCTTTTAATGCCAAATCATAACCCCCCTCTCAAGGAGTGTATGGTCCATTTGGCAGCAAAAATATACACTAAAGAAAAGAAACTGAGAATGATTACATGCTAAATCAGATCCTGGAACAGCTCTGAAATTGAGAAGGAAGGGATTTGAGCTAGGGGCATTGGAGAAGTTTTCTTGGAGCAGGAAGGTCTTGGGTTAGCCATTGAAGACTGGCAAGGTCAGGTAGAGGACATGAAGGATGAGCAGATCAACTGTAGGGCAAGGAAATCAGGTTGAAAAGGGGCACCGTCTGCTCCAGGTTGTAGAGCTGCTTGCAGAAGTCACCGGGCTGGGTATAATATAACCTAAGGAAAGCTCGGCCGATATTCTAGCCTATGGAGAAGGCAGACGGAAACAGCTCACCTCATTAGATGCACTGGAATAAATTCTGTGATGAGGGAAGGAAGGGGTTTCTATGTGACCATGAAGTTTCAAGCAGGCATCACAGAGGAAGTGAATGGCTGCTGTGAGGGACATACGGTAGACTCTTGGATGGGTAAAAATGTGGATATAGGAATGAAGAGTGTCTAGTGTGAGCAAGGTGCAAAGAGGACTAAAAGACTTACCTTGGGGTGGCTTGTTCTCCATCCCAGAATGCCAGTGACTCAGAATCTGAGAAGAGAAGGCCACAGTTGCTCAGTGCACTCAGCTCCTGTGATTTGGCTGCACTTTGTCTACGGAGGACGGGGTGGGGCCTCTCCACTCTGAAGGAGGGGATTTTGCAACCACACTACTGACTCTTCTCTTAGAACAATATGCTAAAAATTTTCTAAGTGCTTTGGCTCCTGGTTGAACTTGAGCATCTCACAACCATAGTGACTGATGCTTGACTCAAAAATGTGAAGTCAGTAGCAGAGAACACCAAATCTTCAGGCTATAAAACATAAAACACTTATTTCCTGGGGCCAGTCTCAAGGCACATCCATCCCAGAATTCTGCTCCACATTCAGCCTAAGAGTTAATTTATTTATTCCCTGCTGTTGTTTTTTGAGCACTGCTCTTGTGCTAGGCACCAGCCTGAGCCCTTTATGTGGATGATCTGGTCTGATCTCTTCACAAGTCCTTTAAAAGTATCAGATTATTGGTCCAATTTCACAATGAAAAACTGCTTCATCCAGAATTGTAAACAGCAGAGCTGGTGAGGGACTGCCTTCGTTCACCTAGCCCAGTGTCTGTGAGTGTGTGCACAGGTGGTCCTTTGATCTCCTATAGAAGTTGGCATCACTATCCAGACAAGCTTCCCTGAAGTGCCTTAGGCATTTTGGGATCCCTTCAGTCCAAGTAGGAGAGGTTGCCTCTAATGAGATTGCACTTCCAATGTTGTTTTCAAATAGAATATATGTCTTCCCCAAGGTGAGAAACCATACCAGTGTGACTTCAAGGACTGTGAGCGAAGGTTTTCTCGTTCAGATCAACTCAAAAGGCACCAAAGGAGACACACAGGTTTGTAGGTTCCCTTCTCATTGCCAGCAGTCATGTTCCCTTGGGTTAGGGCTGATTTTGTGATTCTCTTCCATGTTGAATATGGATGAGAGGGTCAGCCATCTGTTTAGTTTTATTTCAAGAATCCGACCCCCCTGGCCCCAAATCTGGAGACTTTGCTTTTCTTAAAGAAAAAGAAAGGCAAGAAAAGGAAACATCCCACATCTTCTGCAGAGCGCAGCACAGTGAGATCCCACAGCCATCAGCTGATGATAGAGAGTATCGGTCAAGAACAGGGGTGGTGGAGAGCAGAATACGGGTACAGCATGATTCACCTTTTCAGTCTCCAAGCCAGCTGAGAACTTCCCTCTGATGAGAAGCTGGACCTTGTGGTTAAGGAATGGTTATTTCCAGGATGGAAGCATCCTTGAGGGTTACTGTGCAGAACCAGGTGGATCCTATTGCGCAGAATCAGCTGGTTCCTGCCGGTCCTGGGGGATTGGGGAAATGTGAGGGCTAGGCAGACGTTGCAAGCGTGGCTGGAAATACCGGGTTCTTCCAGCTGCCACCAAGCCAGCCTTGTGGGCCTTGCAGTGCCCCACATTGTTAGGGCCGAGGCTAGACCTTCTCTGTCCGTTTAGGTGTGAAACCATTCCAGTGTAAAACTTGTCAGCGAAAGTTCTCCCGGTCCGACCACCTGAAGACCCACACCAGGACTCATACAGGTAAAACAAGTGCGTAAACTTTTCTTCACATTTATTTTTCATTATTTTTTTTAAAACCTATGTTGATTGAGCTTGTTTGTGATAAGAGAGATTAGAATGTAGAGACTCAGATGAGAGAGAACAATGTGTAGCTATCTTTAAATGCTAAGTAATAATGTTTCTCAAAGAAGGGGAGAAGGGGAAATAGGGAGCAGGAGAGAGAGGTGGCAGGAACATCCAGTGTGTCCAGAATGAAAATGAAGAGGCCCCTACTGTTCCCAATTTGTCTAGTCACATTGTTTTTTCATTTGATTTGACACAATAATCAACCTTACAGAAAAATACAAAAATTTTAGTGAGTCAAACATTTATTCTACTGAGAGTTTATATTTCAGGACTCTGTTTGGAGAGCTGATTCTAATGCCCCAAAAGCAGTCCTAGTTTCTGCCAGACTGACTTCAGTATGTGTATTCTTTCCTTGGTCCTAGTGTACAGGAGGAGTAGGGCTTGTACATATCCACTGGCCGTTGAAAGATTTTTGCTTATCCACAGGGCTGGTGTAATTTATAATGAAATTAACACCACTGTGTTGCATATTTTCTACCTTTAGAAGGAGGACCTTTGCTTAGATGATCTCATTTTATCTTCCTAATATTCGTGTAAGAAGAGTAGGGTAGGCATGATTTATCCCCAGTTTACAGATGAGGAGGCAGAGGCACATAGTGAGTAAAGGACTCGTCGAAAGTCGCAAAGCTAGTAAGCAGCAAACTCAGACTGCTTCCAGCCCCCTTTGTCCCACTGTCTTCTTGGAAAAAGAGCATGAGTTCAGGCAACATCCAAGGAGGACAGAGAAATCAGAAGACAGCTAAAGCCAGCAGAGTTGACACCAGTGAGGCTGGATTAATGAAGACTGATGGGAGAAGGGGTTAGGATTTGTCCAGTAAGGGGCAGAGTTGGGAGCAGGAGCCAGATCAGGAAGAGCAGAAGGAGATGAGGGAAAACAACACTCCAAGCCCCTGGGTAGTTCAAACAGCCCAGACAGGCTGCACTGAAAGACAGAGTCGAGGCACTACTGGAACAGTGGATATGATGGGCGTCTTGCTCCCCATCCTTGGGTGCTTTGACATGGCTTCTTTAACTTAGTCCTGAGCTCACAAGGTGGTGGAGAAAGAGTTCTTCTTTGTGTACCCACCCCTCACATGTGTTCCGAGTGATCTGTGTCACCAGCAGACTGATACGATGTTTGCTTATCTCCCATTTTGACCAGGGGTCACCACATCTCCTGGGACATTTCTCAGATCAACAGTCTGAGAAAGTGGGACCGGCAATATCCTGGTCTTCCAGGAAGATCTTCCGGGTGGTACAGGGTTGGCTCCTGTGGCATTATCCTTAGAAGGCCTGGGAGGTCCAATACAGGAAAGAGTCTGGGCTTTGGAATTAGAAGGGGCTGGATTTTAGGCCTGCCTGGGTCTGTTCTTGCCAGATGTCCAACTTTGTCTATAGAATGGGGATAACATTTCCCTTATGGGACTGTTGTAAGGAATACACACACACATACACACACACACACACACACAATGTCCAGCACAGGACAAGTGTTGGCATCTATCAAGCATTGAATATAAGTTAGTATTAGTCTCTAATGAGAATGAGGCTTGTAAGGAATGTCTGAGGCTCTGTCAATGGAGTAGGTTTGATCTTTTGACAGAACCATGCTTCAGTTAGAATCTTTTATATAACAGAGATGATACTCTGAGTGACCTTTCATGGTAAAAGAAACAAATAGCATGCAACTGGTGTCAGTGATTTAGTTTAAAATATCTATGTAGAAATATTAAAGCTGCAGATCCAGCTCTACTTCTGGATAGTAGTCAACAACACCCAGGTTGTGATGATCCAGAGGCCCTTGCAGCTGGTTTAAACTCAGTTGCCTACTCAGACACAGGGAAATGTTGACGTAGTTCACAAATCATTCCAGCAGTAGACTGAAGTAAATGCTTTCCTCCTTAGTTAAATATGAATTGCCCAGATATTTCCATTAGCTAGATTCATCCCTTCTCTCCTATCTCCTTAGTCTTGATCAAAGAATATTTCATAATTTTTACATTATTTCAATTATTATTTAGCCCCCAGAGGTGCTGCTATTAGTGAGCCAGTTGGTTTGCTTAGGGGAAGACCTGTGGGAGTCAGGGGCAGGTGGCTGTGATGAGTTAACTCAGGCCTTTGATAATTGAACTTGTGCTAGTCTTGCCGAAGCAAGAGTCTGACCGGCAATTGTATCAACAGGTGAAAAGCCCTTCAGCTGTCGGTGGCCCAGTTGTCAGAAAAAATTTGCCCGGTCTGATGAATTAGTCCGCCATCACAACATGCACCAGAGAAACATGACCAAACTCCAGCTGGCGCTCTGAAGGGTCCAACGTGGGTACAGTTCTGTGTCCTAGGCAGGACAGTGTGTGAACTACTTTCAAATCCGATTTTGAAATTCTTCACTCACCTCTCTAAGGATGTGGCAGTTGATCTTCATCCAACTTCCAAGACAAGATACCACTGGATCTTACCAGGTTTGCCGGGAGGAGTTGATCTCTCCTCTGCCAACTTGTAGTTGACTCTCAGGCCTGGAGAAGTAGCTAATGGTGTCTGGTTAGTTAAAAGTCCATTGCCATTTGGTCTGGATTTTCCACTGTAAGAAGAGCAATTGTTTATCATGTCCTCCCCACCCTCCTTTCTCCTTTTATGCTCATTTTCACTAGGAATGGAGAGATGGTACCATTTTCCATCATGGAATATTTATAGGCTGGGGCATGCATTTGTGTCTGCTAATGTAAACTTTGTCATGGGTTCCATTTACTAACAGCAGCAGCAAGAAATAAATCAGAGAGCACGCGGCATTGGGGGTGAGGCTCATTCAGCATCCTGGAGGTCAGGTGGGCTGCTAACCTGGAAGACAGGATGTAGTCCTACCAGGCGACTTTTAAAACGCGTGTTTCAAGCAACTGAAAAAAAAAAAAAAATCAGAACTAACCAGTACCTCTGTATAGAAATCTAAAAGAATCTAACTGCTCATTTAATCAGTGTTAATATTAGCACAATGTTCTTAAGAAACTGTGTCTGAAGACAAGAGATTTTTGTGGTTTTGAATTTTACTGAGTTGTAATCAGATGCATCTTCCGAGATGTACACATCTTTACACAAAGAAAATGGAATTCGTGTTCATCATTGGGGTGCCCTTAAGAGTGTACAGATCACGCTGGCCATGTGGCTTCAAGTTGTAAAAATTAAAAGTGATTTTAAAAGAAAATAGGGGCTGGTCCAGGATCTCCAGATAAGACTGTTCTTGAGTAACTTAAGTAACTTCTTGCAAGTATATGTGAAACACTTACTAGTGTGGAGGAAATCCATTGTTTAAAGGTGGTTGGGTGTGTGTGTGAGTGTGTTTATGTATTTTGTTTTTTAAGGGAGGGAGTTTATTATTTACTGTTGCTTGAAATTATTGTGTAAATATATATATCTGATAATGATTTGCTCTTTGACAACTAAAATTAGGAAATGTATAAATGTTAGGTGCATCACTGGGTGTTGATCTTGCAGCATATTGATGATAACACTAAAACTGTAACCTGCATTTTTCACTTTGCTCTCAATTAAAGTCTGTTCAAAAAGAGTGACAAGATTTTATCAACTGTGTTATGTTCAAATCTCAAGACCAGTTCAGCCTCTTTTAAACAGGTAAGATGCCACTGACATCTATGGCTACTAGTAAGCCTATCCAGGTCCTGACCACAAAAATTTTTTTCTGTCAGACTTAAAAGAGGGAGTTTTCTGTACTAGAAGCAACAGGGTGCCACCTTCACCTTGTATGGTGACATGATTGTGTTTGTGCTATGGTTGGATGTGTCTGTGGATAGTGTGATGGGAATTATGGTCTAGGGTTTCTTTTACCAAGATTATCATCATTGTTTTTTATTAGGGCCTCACACATGCTAGGGAAGTGCTCTACCATTGAGCTGTATCCCCAGCCCCTATATCTTTTTATTTTGAGACAGTCTTACTAAGTTGCTCAGGCTGGCCTCAAACTTGGGATCTGCTTGCCTAGGCCCTTTGAGAACCTGAGATTATCGGCATGTGCCACTGCACCCCATTCATTGTATCCTTTCTTGTTCTAGATCAGAAGAAGAGAACAGAGAGGTCCTAGTAACTGATCTTTTTGAAAAGTTCATAGAGACATTCCCGGGATCAGGAGGGCATAAGCTGAACACAGAGTACAACTGAATTTACAACACAGAGTATAACTGAATTTAGTTTATAAATCAACTCAGCAGGTGAAACTGCTTTAGATTTTCCTGGGCAGTTGAGTGTGAAAGCAAAGATGTCTATTATCTATAAACTATAAACTCTTTATGGTTCTGGTGTATGGTTTTCCAGTTGTAAACAAGAAGATTAATTTGGTAGGCCCCTCTCAACTCTATTAGCTTGGAGCTTTTGTGTATTCCAAGTTTTGTTTCTTCATTCATAATGTGTCTTGAGCAGATAGGAGCTCAGCCACAGACATTCTTTTCAGCACGGATGTGCAGTTGAATGTTTGGGCCACCTGAAACCCCCGTCTAGAGGCCCCTCTTATTGTGCTTCTGGCTCTTGCATCACTGTTAATTATAGTGAGTGTGGTGACTCATGCATATCAGCCATTTTTATCTTTTCCTGCCAGAAGACAGCATTTCTCTGGAGAAGCTCAGGACAAGCATGGTAAACATCAGCAAGTCAGAGAGGGAGATTTTACAACAAAAGTACAGCTACATTGCTTCCACTGCTCAAGGAAGACTGGAGATTCTGACTACCCCAGCAGTGTAGCTTGCAGTGAAGATCATGGGCTTTGGAAAGGAGAACAATCTGGGTTCAGATCCCAAGTCTCCATTTTTCTCATCCATGAAGTGGAGACAGGAGCCCCTGATTGGTAGGGTCACTGTGAGCATTCAATGAAAATATGAAAACATCTAAAACATAGCAAAGGCTTGTGTAAGAATTATCTAGGGAAACTATTAGCCACTGATTCACCTGCTACATCTTTTTTCTCCCTCTTCCTGTTTGCAGTGTCTAAGCATCCTCACAGGGCAGCTTTGCAAAATGACAAAAAGTCCATCCCCTGGTCCCCAAACCAGAGTGAAATTTTACAGCAATTGTATTCCTGGCCAGCCTTGCACAGAGGCCAGCTATGCTTGCTCTGATTTATTTGTAAAGCACCTGATGAACACTGTTTTTCTGTGACCTGCAGTGTGGGCCTTCCACAGACTGTCAGGAGTCAGTGGGTGGGCATTGGTCAGTGAGAGTCTCCTGTGGCCCAGGTTAGAGGCTGCATTGGGTGTGGTCAAAATGTGTGATTTTCCATCTTGATTTACTCCAGTGCCCGGTTCTATACTTCCAGCCTTCCCAGGTTCCTCTGCTGGGTCTTCTCATCTGGACTTCCAGTTATCCTCTCATCTGAATTTCTCTAGCATTTAGAATGTGTACAATCAAAACAGTGCCTTAAGTCAGTGTAGTGCTTGCTCATCTCTTTAAATCTTAGGACAATCCTGCAAGGTAGACAGGGCCAATCTTATGCCCATTTTATAGATGAGGACATTGAGGCTCAAGGGAAGTAAGAGACTAAACAGGTCTTGGTCTTTTCTTCTTTATCTAAGTTTCCTACCCAAACATGCTTGATACAGACTTGTATTTTGCCCCTTTGACTATACATTAGGTCTTCCCAACCAGCATAGAAACTTCTAGCAGGGAGATCTTATCCCTTTCCTAGGTTATTTACCTCAGCATTTCTCAACTTTAATGTCTATAGATACCACCTGGGGAGTTTGCTAAGGTGCAGACTCTGATTCAGAAGTTCTGAGGCAGGGCCTGAGCATCTACATACTAATACTCTCCCAGGTCTTTCCCACCACGCTGGGATGTGGATAGCACTTATGTAGCAAGAATCTACAGGATGGGCTCAATAAATACTTGTTAAAAGATGACAGATGGGATTTGTACTTGACAACTCTGGGATGGTGCTGAACACTGCTAGCCCTTGAGAATGGTTGTAAAGGTGGCCGCTGAGGTTATGGGTCAGGACATTCTGTGGAATTTGGTCAGTGAAACCCTGCACTAACCCCAGTGAAGCCATTCATGAGGATATTAGTTTTCAAATATGGCCCATCTTGTGTCAGTGACTTTTATAAGCAGGGGAGACTTCACCAGGTAAGATCAAGTATGGCAGGGACCACACCTGCATATCCAATCCCAGCACTTCATTCCATCACGTATCTTGGCAATGGGCCACTGCCTCCCTGACATCATTAACCAGCACCCTCAACTGAAACCATGTGACTGGAGGGGATCTCTTCCCTGGGAGCCAGCAGCCTCACTGGCAGGCAGGGAGTTTCCACATCTTACTCCCAACTAGGAACCCCTTGCTTGGCTATCTTGGGTATCAATGGCAAAGGCAGTGGCTCCTGAGCCCTGTCTTTCCTGCAGGGTGTTTACACCACACTGAACTTGGACTAACCAGTGTGTCAGGAAGAAGAGTACATACATGTGCACATATGTGTAGAACAGTGGTTTTCAACTGCGGGAGAGTTTGCTCCCCTAAGGGATACTTGGCAGTGTCTAGAGATGCCTGACATCATCACAACAGGAACAGGAACACTGCTGGGTAGAGGCCAGAGGTGCTGCTAAACAACCCACAGTGCCCGGGACACCTCTCCCCTCCACCAAAGAATTATATCTGGACCAAAGTATCAGGATCTCTGGCTTGAGGGGTCCTGGTATAGAAGAGGGGAGTCACTTTCCCTAGATAGAATTATCATCAGGTTAAAGGGGAGAAGGGGTACAAATAGTCCTTAGCCGGCCTAAGAATTGATTTTCAGTCCTCCTGAGATCCACCTTTCTGAATTAACTCTTTGGGAGGCATCTTGTGTTGAAGTCTCTTAAGCAGGCTGAGTGGCTCAAAGGAATTTCTCAGAGGTAAACCTATATGAACCACAATAGGGAGAACAATTCCTAAAGAAAAATATGAAGGTCTTGGCCTTCTTTATTCATGTCATTTTTAGTGACCATTTTATTTATCAAGTGAATGAAATCTGCAAATATTTGATAGAAGCTTATCAAAGTTAATCAGTAAATGCAAATGTTCACAATGATGGCAACACCTGCAGGAATTTTCCATCGTCATTTGATGCTCTGCTGAGAAAGTAGCTGCTTTAATGGAAGGTTCTGAAATTTTCTTCATTTTTTTAAGTCAAAATCCTGATTTTTTTTTTTTTAAAGTTTTTAGACTGGCTCTAAGAAGGAGAGAGGCAGAAAGCAAAGGAAAGGCCGAGTCTCAGAGGGCTGGAACCCACCAGCCCGGCCCACGGCAGCTGTGCACAGGCCAGGCCAGAGCCCAGGGACTTCAGAGTCCTCCTGAACAGGGTTGGGCTTCGAAGGCTGGTGAGGGCAGGTTCTGGAAGGCAGTGCCTTTAAGCAGACAGACGGTAACGCTGTTAGGAGCAGAAGCTCCCACAGAGCTGGCAGATATGAGCAGCTAAAGCAGACCCAGCTAGCCTGTGTGAGTTGAAGAGATAGTTTTCTGGAGCAGGGGAGGCTTGAAGGATGGTGCGGGGGATGGGGCTGAGATGAATGTAGGGGCACGATTGGTCGGAACTAGTGACTTTCTCCCCTCCCACGGTCTCAGGAGCATTGGCCATGCTGACAGTGGGCGAGAAGGATGGCCTGACACGGGGGACTCCGAGGCCCACTAAGAGGGCTGTTGGACTCCACCAGAAAGAAGGAGGGGTGGAAAGAGGAAGGCAAGTCGGGGGAAAAAAGACGAGAGAGATGAGGAATGAAGTGAGGGTGTCAGGGAGGTCTGACAGGAAGAGGGGGCTTCTGTCTGTCAGGGCCTGACCCCCATGTGAACCTGCACCGGCTCTGCTCATGCCTGCCCTGCAGGACTCCCCCAAGTGAGAGATGCTCAAATGATAAGAGGCAAATAACAGTGCGGCGTTTATGAAGCTCCTGTGTGCAAACCTGCACCATCGTACGTACATTTTCTCACTGAGAGCGATCCCATTTTACTGGTGAAGAAACTGAGGGTCTCAGAAGCACTTCACCCGGAGCCATATAGCCGGCGTGAGGGCACAGCTGAGATTTGAACCCGACTCTGACTCGGAGCCCACACTGAACCCCTGCACTGACTGCACTATCCTCCATCCTAGGGCTTGTTGGCCCCCAAACCAGAGGAGCGGGACCACCGAGGGCGCAACAGCCAGACCTCGCCACTCACTGCTAGGGAACTGGGGGTGTCTGTCAAGTGCCCAGCGACGGGACAGACCCGATGGGCAAAATATTCCCTCCCCTCATATCCAGCTGTACAGCCTGTTTGCAAAATATGTTTTCATTCAGTATTTTATATTAAATACCGGAACTCAAGAGATGACATAGCATAATGTGAGCCGGACAGTGATAAAAGAGGAAAATTGAGAAACATATTTGAAAAGTTCAAGGTCAATGATTACTTTTTTAAAGCGGCATCCTGCTTTCCCAAGGAGCTCAGTGTCAGAAAGGGGTGGCCCAGGGGGAAGCCGTTCTTCCTGGTGATGGTGGGGGTGGGAAATGTGCCCCCATGGGTAGGACTGTCCCTCTTCTCAGCAGGCAGCCTCCATTTTTGTAAGACATATTGGAGTCCTTACCATCCAAACAAAGAAGACCAGGGAGTCTTTAGAGATGTCTCCTGTGCCAATTTTTCTGAGCCCTAAAAGTGTAATAACTCATGTCAGTGGCCTTCAGCACTCAATGTGGGTATAACCTGACTTCAGGCCTTGACCCCAGCAAACCTCTGCCCTAGCATGAGAAAAGCCAGGTGGTCCTGGTCAGAGCTTATGGTGACCTGAGGGACTGGTGAAGGGGAAGAAAGCAAGAGGGGCTAGAGGGATCTGCATCTGCCTTTGTTCCCAAACAAGGCTGAGGCAGTTCAGTTCTTGTGGACTTCCTGCTGATGTACAGCCCGTGAATTCACTGGGTGGACAACACAAAGTGTGTTCTGAGGGAGATTCTGAGGCTGTCACCCAGAAACAAGCTGCCACCATTTTTTAGCAGGGATTATCAGGCCAAGGGAGAAGCAGGTGAGAAGTTTGGAAAAAACCCCAGTGTCTAGTAATGTCCAACAAGTAGTAACAAGACAAAAAAAGGTTTTGTTTGCTGATCCCACTCTTGACCCATCCCTCTGCTCACACCTCTGCCAGGGGCACCCAAGCATGAGGGTTGTTGAAAGAGGCAATGGGGGAGCTTGTCCTCCAGGGCAGGAAGGTCCCTGCAGGTCTCTGTCATTCACTCCATGAAAGAGTCTCAGAGCTTCAGCCAGGATGGCACAGCCATTGAGCCACATGAGCTCAACCCACCTATTCTGGGCCACAGGCATATGTGTGGAGCAGAGCTCAGCTGCTCAGAAAGGCCCAAAGCAGAGTCTGGCCCCTTGCCCTGGGCTGTGCTGGCCCTGGGCTGCTCCAACCAGTGAATGTTCACTTTGCTTTGACTCCATAGAGGAGAGGTGGGCAGTGCTGTCAGATGGTGCTGGCTGGGCCCCACCCTCATCAGATGCCCCGAATGTCCTATAGAATCCTTCATATAAAGGCCTTCTTGGAACCCATCAAAATGCCTTCTGCTGGTATCAGCTTTGCAGACAGGAGGTGAGGAAGGAAGTATCTGAAGGACTTGGCACAGGCACACCTTTCCACCTGGACTGAGTTGGCAAGAGGGATGGTCTAAAGGAATCAGGATGAGTTCATGGCCTGATTTAGGGAAACATGTTGCCTCCTAAATTGCTGGTTTTAGCAGAATTACCCAACGTGATAGTAATTAAAAACTTCTGGACTGGGTTCCAAAATGGATTTATAGTGATTTTTTAAAAAATCCACAATAGTAGAATCATGTTTCAAATTATTGTGCTCTCCATGATGTCCCTGCATCATATCTGCAACTGAGCAGTGTACTAATTTATCTGACCATCTGCCATGGTTTGAATGTGTCACCCCAAAAGCATGAGTTGGAAACTTAATCCCCAATACAGCAGGATTAAGAGGTGGGACCTCTGAGAGGTGATTCGTTGGTGGGGGTCTCTGTCCTCATGAATGGTTTAGTGCTGACTACAAAAGGGTGAGACTCAGTTCAATCTCTTGTTCTTTCTTGCCTTGTGATGCCTTCTACCCTGTTATGCAGCAATCAGGCCCCAACCAATGTGGGCCCTTGATCTTGGACTTCGGAGCACCCAATAAATTTATGTTCTTTATAAATTACCCAGCCTCAGGTATTCTATTATAGCAGCAGGAAACAGACCAAGATATCATCTAATGCCAAATCTCCAGATATTTAATTTTACTTTGCCTATTTTTCCTCCATATTTGTCCTTTGATGATTGCAGGCTCTGTGGATAAATGAAGCTGGCTCTGTCACTTATCAACTGCTATGGCTCAAAGGTGTTCCCCTGTGTTAGTCAGCTTTCTGTCAGTGTGACAAAATACCTGATAAAATCAACAAAATGCGGTTTATTTTACCTTGTAATTTCAGAGGTTTCAGTTCATGGTCACTTGACCCTTTACTTTGGCAGCACAGAATATCATGGCAGAAGCTATAGAGGAGGACTGTCTGCTTTATGAAGGCCAGGAAGCAAAGAGAAACAGAAAAGGACAGGAAGGGGCTGGGATCCCAATATCCCCTCCAAGGGCATGCTCCTAATGACCTTTCTCCCACGAGGTTCCACCTTCTAAGGGTTCTGCTACCTCCTGATAGTGCTGCTGTCTAGGGACCAAGCCTTCAAAACAGGAACCTTTGGAAGACACTCAAGATCCAAACTATAGCATCCCCAGAATTCGTGTGTGGGAAACTTAATTTCCAAATTCATATGTTAATGGTAATCAGAGGTAGGGCCTTTGTGACATAATTAGGATTAGATGAGATCAGGAGGGAGGATCCTCCACAATGGCATTAGTGAATTTAGAAGAAGAGGAGGAGAGATCCAAGTTGCCATGTGATGTCCTCTGCTGTATTATGATGTAGCAGGAAGGCTCTCACCAGATGCCAAGAAAATACCAGAGGCATGATCTTGGACTTCCCAGTCTCTAGAACCAAGAACCAAACAAACTTATTTTCTTTATGCAGTATACAGTTCTCAGGTATTTTGTTACAGCAACAGAAAACACACCAGCATCATGACACACCAGACAGGTTTACCTAACCCTCAGTTTGCTCATCTATAAGGTGAGGTTGTAGCACCAACCTCATCAGATAGTTGTGTGGATTAAATGAGGTGCTTGGCAGATAGGAGAAAGCCAATACACAGAAACATCCTTGTAACTGCTGTATTTGACACTGTGGACACCCACTGGTTATCTGGCTTGGCATGCTATGAAGAACCTTGGCTTTTTCTGGGCACCTCCCAGCTGGAAGCCAAGAGGATGTTCCAGGATCGTGGCAAGATGGCCCTGCGAAGGCAAGGCACATAGCCCTGGTGGGGCTGACCCTCATTTCCCTGCTGCCTGCATTCCCTGCTGACCCCATAGGGCAGAATGCAAACCCCAGGCGTGCCTGGTACCATGCCCCAAACTCCCAGGGTGCCCTCCCAGAAGGAGATATGTGGAGGTTCCAACCCCTCGGAAGAATTCATTAGGACAGTCTGATACGGTGCTGAAACCAGAGGCTCGCTCTGTGGGCCAGGATGGGGAAGTCTCATCCCTGCTGAACTTCTGCTGCTGATAAAGACAGCGTCTGCTGGCAGATTTCATTTTTTACTGGGCCATCTGCATCCAGTCAAGGATAACTCATCTTTCTGAGAAAGCTGCCTGTCTGCCTTGACTCTGCGTAATCCCCCTCCCCTCCTGGTGCCTCAGGCACTGCTCCTGGTGCCTGGGGTCGGGAAGGTGGTGTGGTGTCAACAAACCAATGTCATCCTAATATACACGGAAGCATTGCAGTGGCTGGGGTGTGTATGTGGCTGATGCCCTGTTGCTTTTTATCAGCCCACATTATTGCCAGTTTAGGTCCGTGTTAGGTCGCCTACAAATCTTCAGAGCAGTGTTTTTACTTTCTGAATTTTGTCATTGCTGTAATTAGCTTTCATCACCTGTTTATGGAGAGAGGGTCACTACTCTCTGCAGTCCCTTGTTCTCTCCCTCCTTGCTCTCTCACTCTCCTCCTTTTCCTTCCGTCCCTCCATTTATCTCTGGACGGTTGGAAATTCCCAGTTTGAGGCAATTGGTCTGGACTTTCTGCTGATGCTCGGGTTCTCATGGCAGGACTTGAAGGGACATCATGGAGGACACTGTCCCTGCCTACAGTCCACCCCTGTGGAGTGCACATAGGTGTTCAGGGAACTTAGGAAGAGCTGGATCAGATTCTGGCCTTAGAACCTGCCCCTCTCCTTTTTGGATGGCCAAAAAGGTTAATACCAGTCGGCGTGCTACAGTGTTCCCAGAACACCCTTTCAGAGTAGTGAATGTCCAGGAGGCGCTCCATCCTCTGCTGTTGTCAACTCCTGTCATGGTAGGAGAGCAGACACCTCATTAACCACTGTTGCCCAAGTGCTGCCATTAGAATTGCTTTTGGAGACGTGGATGTTTCAACTGGGTTAAGGAGTCATGTCTTTCACTTCCTAACTTGAAATCAGAGATAAGCCTCTAATTTCACTCGTTTAGCAGCCATTTATTGTGAACATCCTAAGTCTGAGTCCTCATTCGGAAATGAATCAGGGATTTCCCTCTTCCTGGGGGTTTCACAGTCTAGTAGGAGAATCAGAAACTTAAACAGACAATATAGGCATGGGCTAAGGATCAAGAATGAGGCTTGCCAAAAGAGGCTAGGGAAGATGTAACAGAATATCTTTTTCAACCTGGGTTTTGAAGGATGTATAGGAGTTTTTCAGAAGGAAAAGGAAGGTGTAAGGATCTTTAGAAATGAGCCGAGCACGGTGGCACACGCCTATAATCCCAGCATTTTGGGAGGCTGAGACAGGAGAATTGCGAGTTCAAAGCCAGCCTCGGCAACAGCGAGGCACTAAACAACTCAGTGAGACCCTGTCCCTAAATAAAAAACACAAAATAGGGCTGGGGATGTGGCTCAGTTGTTGAGTACCCCTGAGTTCAATCCCCAGTACCAAAAAAAAAAAAAAAAAATACAAGTACTGGGAATATTGTTGTGGTCTTCCAGGAGTCATACTGGGGAAAGAACACTGGACCACTGTCCAAAAAGACAATGGTCTACCCTCAGTCCTGGCTCACCAGTGCTGCATGGAGCCAGCTTCCACCAGTTTGTAATAGTAGTCAAGTTATCAACACGAACAACTGACTCACAACCTTGCAAATACTTAATAATTGGCTTGTGAGAGCCAGTGTAAGTATAAGTGGCCTGAGGCGGAGGAGTTTACACATCAGCAAAGGCTACAAAGGCAGGACTGCTTTTGATTCCACAGAGCCAGTGCACCAGCATAGCAGGATAGGCTTCCCTCTCCTATCCATAGCAGGATAGGGGCCGGTAGATATAGTGTTATAGCTCAAGAGACTTTCTGTACTTAAAGTAATTATTTCCTTCTGTCAGGAAGGTACGGTTATGTGATTCTTCTTAAGCATGTAGTCTTTAAAGATGAGGTCAAAAAGAAATAGAAAAAAAGTTCAATTCTTCCCATCTTTGAAGATGGCTTGGCTGATGAAGGCCTTGGTCCTATTTCACAGCACGGTCTTGTGCTTCCTCTAATGGGATGCTCTGAAGCCACATTGGACCCCAACCCATGATTAAGTTCCTATTGAGATCGGAAGCAGGCCTCAATTTCTTCTTTTCCAAAGGATAGGGTAGGGGGACAATCCTTGTGCAGGAAAATCTCCCCCAGAACAGGGCAGCGCCTGGAGGACTACCTCTGTTTCAGTCAGCTTCTGTGACCAAAATATCTGACAAGAACAACTGTGAGGAGAAAAAGTTTGCTTAGGACTCAAGGTCTCAGAAGTCTCTGTCCATAGACAGTTGACTCCATTGCACTGGGCCCAAGGTGAGCCAGCACATCATGGGGGAAGGGCCCAGCAAAGGAAAGACGATGAGGTCAGGAAGCAGAGAGGGGGGGGGAGATGCCGTAGGAAAGATGCATCCTCAGGACACACCCAAGTGTGGTCCCACCTACCTTCTCCAGCCACACACCACCCACCTGCAGTTACTACCCAGTCAGTCCATTTAAACTAGGATGGACTAATCAGGTTATAACTCTCATAATTTAATTGTTACACCTCTGAGTATTCCCACATTAAATTAATTAAAGCATTAACAGGAGCTTTTGGGGACACTGCATATCCAAGCCATACATATGTAAAGAAATGGTTTTCAACCAGTCGGCCTTAATAAATGTACATGGTTGCCCAGGTCCTGAAATCTCTGGCCATAAACAGTCAATTGTCCCAAAGTAATGTGATAGGAGGAGTCAATGTGCAAATCTCAGCTTGGCTGCTGACCAGTGGTGGTGAATGATAAGTCTCTTAACATCTCAGTATCTCCTTTAATTTGTCTGTATAATGAGAATAAGCTCATAGGGTGAGGATAACCTCTGGAAGGATTTAAGGAGGCTGTGTGTATGAAGTGTGTGACTTCACAAGTTAATGTCTTTTCCTTCCCTTCAGCTCTATCCAACCCCTGACCACTCCCACCTACTTCCTTATCTTTGTTTACTGCTAGCAGCAGCTGATGCTGACTTAAAAAAAAAAATCAATCCTGGATTTACTGTCAGTCTGTTTTCTGTTGCTATAACTGATTGTCACAGACTGATGGATTTATAAGGAAAAAATTATTTGGCCCACAGTTCTGAAGGTTGGGAAGTTCAAGATCAGGTGAATACATCTGATGAGGTCCTTTTTGCTAATGGGGATTCTGCAGAGTCTGGAGGTGGCACAGGGTATTACTTGGTAAGACAACAGCCCAGCTCAGGTCTCTCCTCCTCATCCTCCTACCATGCCACATTCACATTCATTAGGGACCCACTCTAGTGTTCTCATTTAACCTTAATAGTCTCCCAGAGGTCCCACTTCCAAATATAGCCAAAATAAGCTTCTACCATCTATAAATTTCACAATGGGGTTAAATTTCAGAATGAATTTTGGTGGGGACATTTAAACCATAGCATACCTACATTTCTCTTATTGAATCCCATTTGGAGCATATTTTTTAGGCTAGGGCAATAGTCAGTCACCCATCTGGGGAGGTGACTCACAGTCTGGCTTTATTATCACTATCCTCTAAGCTCTCTGAATATGTAAAATATGGATAAGATTAGTGTTTACCCCATAGGCTTGTAGTAAGAATGAGATGAGATAATGGCTTAAGGTGTTGAACAATTTGCTTGGCACAGCGTGAGCTCTCCAGTGATAGAGCCACAGCTGTTTCCCTCGCTGTAACAAAATACAGTTGAAAGGACCCTGAGAGTCAAAGGACTGCAGAACTAGAATGGAATTTAGTGTCCAGTCCTCTTATTCACAGAAACACAAGGACCACACAATTAGTGGTAAATCCAGGACTCAAATCCAGGTCTTCTAGCTCAGCGCAGAGTTTACTGGTTCTAATCAGCAGGATATGGTGAATCCTCATATTGGACTCTTTCCTGTCCTATGAAATCTGGAAAACCAGAACAATCCTCAAGGAAGATCATTAATATTGGTGCTTGCTGTTTTGAGGCTAATTAGGACTCACATTGTTGCTTTTCCCTGGGGAGAAGCTGTAAGAAGAAGCCAGGGCTTCATTTCCAGGAATATGGAAGCTGTTACATGCTGCCTCAAGTGCAATTCCAAGGGGACTGGAGCCCTTTAGAGCTGATGGGACATACATCATCCAGAAATCTGGATGCCTTGAGCCAAATACAAGAACAGGCAAGACCCAAAGCTGGGATTTCAGTCTCTCCATAGCAAAAAGAGGCATTTTAGCAGATAAGACAAAGCTGGGGAAATTGGCAAAAATCAAATAGCTCCAAAATAAATGTATTTGGAACAGAATATTGACCATATGTAAAGTATATAAAAACAATTTTTAAATATGTGGGGTGTTTTTCTCCCTTCTTCTTTTCCTGTGTATTTATTTTGGCCTTTCTCTTGAGATGATTATTGACATTCTTGACCACTACAATTCTTCCTTTGGGAGCTGGCCTTGTTTTTGCATTTAAAAAATTTTTTTTCACCCATGTTTTAATCAGAAACACCCAGAACACATATAACCACGAGAAAAGAGGGGCAGGAGAAGACTCACCCACCCCTCTGTCTTACATGGCATCTCTACAGTAACTTCTAGTTAGTACAACCAAGTGGTGGAAAGCAAAAGCTTCAGAGCTGGGCTCTCCTCTGCCACACTCAATGGGATCCTCAATAGGTCACTTAGCCTCTTTTTTGTTTTTGTTTGGTACCAGGGATTGAACTCAGGGGCACTCGACCACTGAGCCACATCCTCAGCCCTATTTTGTGTTTTATTTAGAGACAGGGTCTCACTGAACTATTTAGTGCCTCGCTGTTGCTGAGGCTGGCTTTGAACTCGCAATTCTCCTGTCTCAGCCTCCCAAAGTGCTGGGATTACAGGCATGTGCCACCGTGCCTGGCTCACTCTTGACATCTCAAACAGAAATAGAAATAACAGTAGTTCCTTCCTGTATTGGTCTGGATTCAATCAGGATTTGAACAGGGATAGTTCAATCTAAAGATGTATTAAACTTTTTTAGGTAACTATTAAGATGTAAAAAGAATGCTAAAGGGTAGTTCAGGGTCAAGGGAAAGTACCCAAGGAAGGACAAACTTGGAATAGGGAGGCCATGGAAGGCAGAACTGCAGCCCACCAGATGGCAGAGAAGTTTGCGGGGTTGCAGGGCCAGCGCTGGTCCACAGTTTCCAGGCATGGGTAACAGGTGGGGCAAGGTGAGTGGGCTGAGGGAGTCAGGGTATTCAGACTGCTTCCTGGCAGGGTGACAGTTGGCCTAGGATCGTGGTGGTGGTGGTAGGAGGGCTGTGGGAAACATTCCTCAAGGATGAAAATTGAAACTGGGAGAGTAAGTTAGGGAGCCGGTCAGGAAGGCCACAGCCAGTTGTTCCCTGGGCTCCAGGAAGAGCTATGAGTTTGCTTGGAGACCAGGCACTCTGGGAGCCTGGGTGGGGCACATATGCTACCTAATACCACATGCATGCAGTAGAGGATGTTTAATGCAGTAGGAGCAAGAAAAACAGCTGACCAGAGAACCTGGAAGAGAGATGTCTTCCTCCTATGACATCTCTCCAGCGCACTCTACTGACAAAGTTTAGCACTGTGTTCATTGTAAAGGAGAAATTAACCTAGAATCCAGTCTATTATCGCAAAGCAGGTACTGAAGGGTGAACTTGGCGCAGAGAGGCAGTAAGTTCATTAACTACAGGTGACTTCATAGAGTTGTCTGGAAAATTACATGAAAGATGGCATGTAAGAGGCCCTTAGCACAATGCCTGATAATATCCCAGTGAATGGAATCTGCTCTCTTGATTTCTGCTAGGGCTATCAATTCACATTTCTCAAAATGTGTATACTAAGGTCTTTAACTTTATGTGGTAGTAAATCCCACTGTTCAATGAGAAACTGGCTCTGAAGAACAGTCTGAACGTCTAGAAAGAGCCACAGAGGAAAGCAATTCCACATGCATTTGTATGTTTCTTTGTATGGTGACAGTGAACAATAGCACCTTTAGGGATGCTTCCTGGGGAGCGGCAGCCTGGGCTGCTCTGGAACAGCATAGTAAGGTCCTACCCATCATCCACTTGTGTCCATTGATACCCTGTTCCCAGTCCCTGACATCGTTTCCTGATCATTCATTCCCGCCTTTCCCTGCTTGAGAGAAGTTTCACTGGATCTCAAAATATTAAGAACTAGATTCAAAGAGTCCTTTGAGGCTACCTGGCCCACATTAAGTTTTCAGATGAAACTCAGGAAGGTAAAGTAGATTGTCCAAGGTAGGACAATGACTGGAATTCAGGTCTTCTGAGTGCATCACACCGTCTGCAAAGGGTGCGGAACAAGTGAGACAGATGTTTTATAACCTGAAATTAAATTTCCAAAGATGAGTGCACGTATAGATGCATATACTGGTTTGGATAGTATCTCCCACAAGAAAATCTGGGTCCTTTCCAGAACCTTAAGTGTGGCTTTATTTGGGAAGTCAGTCATTGCAAATGCAATTAGTTAAGATGAGGTCATCCTGGAGCCCCGAGGGTTCTTAGTCCAGCATGGCTGGTATCCTTATGAGAGGAGAAGAGACACAGAGATAGAGACAGGGGGGAATTCCATGGGAAGATGGAGGCAGAGACCAGAGGGATACACCTACAGGCTGAGGGATGCCAAGGATTGCTGGCAATTGCTCTAAGCTAGAATAGGGGCATAAACCGATTCTCTCTCTGAGTCCTCTAGAAGCATCTAATCCTGCTGATGCATTGATTTTGAGACATCTGGCCTCTGGAACTGGAAGAGAATAAATTTCTATTGTGTGAAGCCACCCTGTTGTGGGAAACTCACATAATGTGAAAAGACAAATGCCCAATAATTCTATTAGTCAGGAGATATTATGCCTAGTGTGCGCCCTCAGTTGCTTGTCCCAATTCATGGAAATTTTAATTTCAAAGTCAGGTTCATCAGATATCTGTTCTCTACCCTTTATTGCTCAGTGCTGTGGGAACTACTGAAGCCCAGAGAGATGAAATAATTTGCCAGGTCATAAGGCTGCTGAATGGTTGACTGATTGCTGCTCTGAAATCATAAGTGATCCTTTTATTATATAAAATCTTCCAAAATGTTTGGGAGTAAGGAATGACCTGTTAATTGAAGTTATCATGTGAATCAAATTTGGTTTTAGCCCTTACATCCGACGAGGATACAGCACTACATTCACCACGCTCTTCCTACCACCAAATAATTTATACTAATCATATATGGGAAAGATACAAAAACTGTATAACAGATAATATAAATTGGAGTAAAACAACATATATGAAACACATATCCATTATGAGAATGTGGGTTTATTCTGGGACTATAAGATGTAGTTTGTAGAAATATTAATAGTTTGCTATTTAGCAGGAAAAAATATTTTCGTACATGTATGACACCTTCAACAAATCAATCTTTTCATTTTCCTTGATCAAACTCTTAAAATTTTGGTAGAATTTCTTTACACACATAATTATACTTGTCTTAGTCTGTTCAGGCTTCTATAACAAAACAATGTATTGAGTGACTTGTAAGCACTGCAAGTTTATTCCTCACGGTTCTTGAGGTTGGGGGGTCCAAGGTCAAGATGCATGCAGATTTGGTGTCTGGTAAGAACCTCTTACTGGTTCATGGGCTTCTGTTTTCACCTGGCTGAAAAAATAAATGAGCTCCCTTGGGCCTCTTCCATAAGGGCACAAATCCCATTCATGAGAACTCTGCACCCACCCAAAAGTCAAAATTATACACTTAAAACCTATACATTTCATTGAATTTTTCCTCAGTTAAAAAACAATAATCTGTCTCATTACCACCCCAAGCCAAAAAACGAAGGTGTAAGAGGTGGGAAAAAAAATTTGGAGTTCAGTTAATAAAAAAAATAAGGATGGAGAAATGTTAAAAAATTATTCAGCCAGGCGCGGTGGCTCAAGCCTGTAATCCCAGCACTTAGGGAAGCTGAGACAGGAAAATCGCGAGTTCAAAGCCAGCCTCAGCAACAGCGAGGCGCTAAGCAACTCAGTGAGACCCTGTCTCTACATAAAACACAAAATAGGGCTGGGGATGTGGCTCAGGTCGAGTACCCCTGAGTTCCATCCCCAGTACCAAAAAAAAAAAAAAAAAAAAAATTCAGGCTGAGAGTCAAGTACAGTCAGTGCACTGTCTTCTCTACCTTTTTTAAATGTTGAAAATTTCTATAATAAAAACTTTTTAAGAGTCAAACGAAAAAGCCAGTAGCCTTCAATAATATAGAAGAACCAAAGCAATTCTTCCAAATGGAGGCACATGAGGTTGTTAATTGTCCCCTTTGTTATTTAACCAGGATTAAAAATGCTGGTGACAACTACTGGAGGAAAAATAGAAACAAGAGATAAGCTCTCTCTACACCCTGGCCACCATGAGGTGAGCAGCCCTCCTCCACCACACCCTTCCGCCATGATATTTTGCCTCATCTTGGACCCAAAGCTATGGAATCGGCTGACCATGGACTGAACCTATAAAACTAAAGTGCAGAACAGAAAATCTTATCTAAAACAGACAAATGGTTGATGTTGCTCAGCGATTTTTGGAACTGAAAATTAATTCATGGGGGTCCTGAGAATATGGTTCATTCAAGGGAAGATGCAAGTCCCTATTTGTACCAGATTAAAGAACAACCCAAATTTGCAGACAATATGGAATTCATTTGTGACAAAGATTTCCTCATTTGGGTTTTGCCTTGTATAGAAGCTTCTAGGATACCTAAATCATTGTTGTTTTCTGTTTGTTTGTTTTGTTTTGTTTTGTTTTTTGGTGTGTTGTAGTAAGGACAAAATGCAAAAGAAATATGCTGGGTTTTATTTTCTATATCTTTCTTTTACATCGTTGGATAACAGCATACAGATCCTCCCACCTTCTCCTTCTAAAGACTCTTGTGATAACATTGGGTGCACCAAGATAATCAAAGACAAATTCCCATCTCAAGATCTTTGATTGAATAATACCTGCAGAACCCTTTTTGCCTGAAAGGTGACAGATTCACATATTCCAGATATTAGGTTGTGGACATCTCTGCGAGTCAATACTCAAGTCTACTAAAATGACATCAGATAAAATAGAATGGAAGGAAAGAGTTTGGTATCAGTCTTCAATGATAGGACTTATGGAGAGACAGGTCAGAGGAGGGTACCTGCTGTTTTAATTAGATGCTATGTACTTCTAGCTGTAAGAATAGGGACAGATACAGCTTTGTGTTGTATCATCCTTAAACGAAAGGAGGACAGTAAAACATCATGTCCATGAATGCCCCCTTTTGTTTCTCAAAAACCTAGGCAAGTTAATGAAACAATGAGGGCAAGCTTGAAAGTCTAGATACATGTTATCTTGGAGGACACTGGCTTTCTTTTATGCACACTGAGAACTAGGGCAGGTTAGTGTTACTGTAGAAAACTAGTTTCCTGCATATACCCAGGATGGTGGTTTCTTGGGATGTTGGTCATATAAGCAAACTAAGCAAGCTAATGATGATATCGCTGCTTCTGCAGCCTAACATATAAAACCCCTCTCTCAGTGGGAATAGGCATGGAACTAAGGGTACTGTGGAAAGGGTACATATCACTCATCCAGCTGGCCACCACTGGACAAAACACCAAAAGGGCGAGGAGGCACTGAGGGACGGAGGTGCTGCCTGATCACCATATTGCCATTGGACCTTCCCAGTACACATTTATCAATAAAGTCTTATGCTTTATGAGAGAGAGAGAGAGAGAGAGAGAGAGATGGAGGAAGGGAGAAAGAGAGAGAGAGAGAAACCAGAGATAATACAAAATACAAAAATTCCAAAGTTTGAACAAACATTTCATCCAAGGAGATATATGGGAAATTGTACCTACGCTATCACTTATTTGTATGTAGATTGCATAAGTATACATTTAGTCGATCTAAGAAAAGTGCACAAGAATGACTTAGAGAAAATGAATCTCATAGCCTAAAATATAAGAAAATTTATCAGTATGGATGTTGTTTGTATATTGTGTCTGAAATACTATACACACATATTCATGTATGAAGTTCATGTGCTGATGGTTTATAGAGTTTCCATTTTAACAGACACACACATATATATACATACATATATAAAAAATAATGGTAAATGGGAAAAAACTAAAAGTGCATATAGTGATGGAGAAACATGTTCATCCACACTAATAAATAAGTCTGTTATTATCTTTTATATATTCTCCTCCTTTTTTCATTGCTGAAGATAGAACCCAGGGACTCAGTCATGCTTGTCAAGCACTATACCACTGAGCCACATCCCCAGACCTATCTTTTATAACTTCAAGGGCACATTTTGACACAAAAAATATTTTCCCAAAGTTTACTTTGTGTTTTTTTAAAAAAAGTGTTCAATTTAGTAAAGTTACAAAAATCTAGTTCTTCCATGAGCTTCTAAGTTCTGATTCCAACTCTTACTATTTTACTTACTAAACTAGAACAATATATAGCACTTTGATTAATGTTTGATTTCAGTTTTTTGTTTGTTCTAATTATTTATACATGAAAGTAGAATGCATTTTGACACATCATACATAAATGGAGTATAACTTCTTATTCTTCTGGTTGTACATGATGTACAATCACAGTGGTCGTGTAATTATATATGTACATAGGGCAATGATGTCTGATTCATTCTACTATCCTTCCTACCTCCATATTTGCCTCTCCCTTCACTGCCCTCTGCCTAATCCAAAGTACTTCCATTTTTTCCCTAGCCACCTCCCCTTATTGTGAATTAGCATCTTATTGTGAAAACATTTGGCCTTTGGTTCTTTGAGATTGGCTTATTTCACTTAGCATGATATTCTCCAGCTCCATCCATTTACCTGCAAATGCCATAATTTAATTCTTCTTTAAGGCTGAGTAATATTCCATTACTCAGAACAGTACTATTCCATTATGTAGACCAATGGTACAGAATAGAAGACACAGAGAGAAACCCACATAAATACAGTCATCTCATACTACACAAAGGCACCAAAAAACATCAATTGGAGGAAAGATAGCTTCTTCAACAAATAGTTCTGGTGAAACTGGAAATCCACATGTAACAAAATGAAATTAAACCCCCACTTCTCACCTTGCACAAAACTCAGTTCAAAGTGGATCAAAGGCTTAGGCAGTAGAAAAGATACCCTGCATCTAATAGAGAAAAAGTAGGCCCAAATCTTCACCATGTTGGCTTGGGAACTGATTTCCTTAACAAGACCCCTAAAAGCCAAGAAGTAAAATAAAAAATCAATAAATGGGATGGAATCAAACAAAAAAGCTTCTTCTCAACAAAGGAAGCAATCAGTAACGTGAAGAAAGAGCCTACATAATGGGAGAAAATCTTTACCACATGTACCTCAACTAGAGCATTAATCCCCAGGATATAAAAAGAACTCAAGAAACTTAACACCAAAAAACCAAATGACCCAATCAATAAACAGGCTAAAGACCTGAAGAGACACTTCACAGAAGAAACACAATCCATCAACAAATATATGGAAAAATGTTCAACTTCTCTAGCAATTAGAGAAATGTAAATCAAAACTAATGTTTGACTTAATTTTAGAAATTGATTTACCTTCTAACATTTAAAAGTGCATTTATACATTTAACATATTTAATTTTACTTTTAACACTCATCTGATTCAACAAAGAAAGTCCTTTTGCAAAGTCATAAATAAGGTGATTCTCAAGCCTTCACATGTAAATTTAATCAGTCAATTTAAATATTATATGTTAATTATCATGATATTTTAAAATAGAATTTCAAAACTGACCCATCAACTCTAATAAACTAAATTCTTTAAGCATCATACTTAAAATACCAAAACATTACACATATTATGAAATAAAAATGCTAATATTTCTGTCTAATTTTCTTGCTGTTTCTATGCTTCTGTATTAAAAAGTCCTCCAAGTTTCAGAATCAAGGACACTTTTACTCTCTGAGAAAGCAATTTCATTATCCCAGACACTTTTGGGCTTACCTTTGGATGGCTAGTTCTGAGTGCTGCTACAAAGCTGTCCTTGAGACTGAGGAACCCACTGAGTTATATTTATGGTCCCATATCTCAACCTCTCCAAATGGGGGTGGTCTTACGGCCAAGTCTTCACACCTCCCAATCTGCTACTTCACTTGACTGAATTTGCATTTTTTTTAATGTTTATTTTTTAGTTGTAGGTGACAGAATATCTTTATTTTATTTTTATGTGGTGCTAAGGATCGAACCCAGTGCCTTATGCGTGCTAGGCGAGCATGCTACCGCTGCGCCATAATCCCAGCCCAATTTGCATTGTTTTTTGTTTTTAAATGTCTCTGGTCTCCTTTGAAAGACCTTTACATTTCACAGAATCCTGCATTCTTTTCATATTTTCCAGTCCTGAAGTCCCACAACAAATAAAAGGCATTAAACCAACACAACACCAACAGGATTCTAGATGGTTCTTATTGCATTGTCTGACCATATGCTGACAACTTCCAAAGTTACCTATTGTCAGTGAAGACTGGATGGGGATTTGAAATCTGTAAATATTTAGAGGTTAATGTTCCTTGAATTCCATTTTTCTCTTATGAAGTTTCTGTTCTTTATAATGATAATATTTAAAGGAAACAAATTGCCTCTGGTGCTTCATAAATCATAAAACTTACCTCTCTACCAAAAGGCACTTTTGCCCAGGAAAATTAATCCTTCTCTGAGGGGCAAGTGCTAATATTAAACTAGGAGAAATTGCTCCCACCTTCTTCTAAGTGCCTGTGTTCCCAGCTATGTAGACAAAGAACTCTCTTTGATGATAATACTGGGTTAGAAATCAGAATAAAGGGGAAAATCGAAGGATTGCTGATGTTGAAAAAGGACTTCCTTCATCCCTCATACCCACTCTCCCAGCCTCCCCTTAAAAACAAACCAGCCTGCACTTCCCTAATTGCCAGGGATATTAAACATTTTTTCATATATTTGTTGGCTATTTCTGTTTCTTCTTTTGAGAAGCGTCTGTTTAGTTCTTTTGCCCATGTAATGACTGTGTGTGTGTGTGTGTGTGTATGTTTAGTGTTAAGTTTTTGAGTTTTCTTTATATATTCCAGATATTAATCACCTTTCAGAGGAGTAGCTGGTAAAAATTTTCTTCCATTCTGTAGGCTCTTACTCCATGCTCTTAACTGTTTCCTTTGTTTTGCAGAAGCTTTTTAATTTGATGCTACTCTGCTTGTTGATTCTTGGTTTTATTTTGTGAGCTTTAGGGAGTCTTGTTAAGAAAGTTGATGCCTGCGCCAATGTGTTGAAGATTTTTTAAAATTCTTTTTATTTGTTCATTTTAGTTATACATGACAGTATAATGTATTTTGATATATTATACATACATGGAGTATAACTCCCCATTCTTGTAGGTGTACATGATGTGGAGTTACACTGGTTGTGTATTAATATATGAACATAGGAAAGTTATGTCTGATTCATTCTACTCTTTCCCATTCCCATCTTCCCTCCCTTCCACCCACTCCCCGCTGTCCAGTTGGTGACTCTCCACTCCTCCCTCCTTCCAACCTACTGTGAGTCAGCATCAACACATCAGAGAGAACATTCGACCTTTGGTCTTTTGGGATTGACTTATTTCCTTAGCATGATATTCTCCAATTCCATCCATTTACCTCAAATGCCATAATTTCATTCTTCTTCATGGTTGAGTAACATTCCATTGTGTATATGTACCACATTTTATTTATCCATTCATCTGTTGAAGGGCACCTAGGTTGGTTCCATAGCTTAGCTATTGTGAATTGGGCTGCCGTAAACATTGATGTGGCCTTGTCACTATAGTATGCCAATTTTAAGTCCTTTGGGTATAAACCAAGGAGTGGGATAACTGGGTCAAATGGTGGTTCTATTCCAAGATTTCTGAGAAATCTCCACACTGCTCTCCATAGTGGTTGCACCAATTTGCAGTCCTACGAGCAATGTATGAGTGAAACTTTTCCCCCACATCCTCACCATGTGCTGGAGTTTTGAGCCTACACTTTCTTCTAGTAGTTGCAAAGTTTCTGGATTAATTCCTAGGCCTTTGATTCACTTTGAGTTGACTTTTATACAGGGTGAAAGATAATACTTTAGCTCCATTCTTCTACATATGTATATTCAGTTTTCCCAACACCATTTGTTAGAAAGGCTATCTTTTCTTCAATATGTTTCTGGCATCTCTGTAGAGTAGCAGATGACTGTAACTATGTGGGTCTGTCTCTGTGTCTTCTATTTCATTGCTCTTCATGTCTGTTTTGATGCCAGTAGAACATGTTGTTTTGGTTACTATAGCTCTACTGTATGATTTGAGATCAGGTATTGTGATGACTTCCACATTGCTCTTCTTTCTCAGTATTGCTTTAGCTATTCTGGGTCTTTTATTCTTCCAAAAAGAGTTTTAGGACTGTTTTTTTCTAGTTCTGTGAAGAATGTCATTGGTATTTTGTTGAGAATTGCATTGAATCTGTATAACACTTTTGGTAATATGGCCATTTTGGCAATCTTAATTCTGCCTATCCAAGAACACTTGGGGTCTTCCCATCTTCTGCATTATTGGTGGACAGCAAATTAGCACAATCACTTTGGAAAACAGTATGGAGATTCCTCAAGAGGAAAGGCAATTCATAATAACCAAATTATAGAACCAGCCCAGGGGCCTCTCAATAGATGAATGGATAAAGAAAATGTGGTATGTATACACAATGGAGTTTTAGTCAGTCATAAAGAAGAGTGAAATTATGGCATTTGTTGGTAAATGGATGGAACTGGAGAAATCATGCTAAGTGAAATAAGCCAGACTCAGAAAGTCAAGGGTTGAATGTTTTCTACCACATGTGGAAGCTGGCAAAAAAACAAGGGAGGGGATAAAGTGTGTGTGTATATGTGTGTGAGAGAGAAATCCCATGTAAATAGAGGGGAATCAATGGAGCAAAGGAAGGAGATTAAAGAAGAAGGATGAGGGATGGGAAAAAGGAGAAACTGTGAAATGAAATTGACTGATGTATGCTATGTACATATGTGAACATACCACAGTTGATTCTACCTTTCTGCAGATCTATAAAGACTTTCTGAGTTTGGCTTATTTCATTTAGCATGATGTTCTCTGGTTCTATCCATTTACCAGCAAATGCCAATTCAAAAAAGATAATTAAATAGAAGGAAGACCAGTAGAGTAACATAAGGGAGACAAGGGGAGGGAGGAGAGAAGAGAAAGAGAAAGTACTGGGAACTGAAATGGAGCAAAGAAATTCTATGCATGTATGATTATGTCAAAATGAATCCCACTATTATATATAACTATAATGCACTAATAAAAACAAAAAATAAATTAGCCTGGAGGTGATCCCAGAAATCAACCCCAGTTTCCCTCTTGACTTCACAGAGAGGTTGGGGACTCCTTGCCCAGGACTGTCTGATTCTTCCTGATTTGTAGAAGCAAGTGTCCTCAGGGAACTGTTCCCTGACTCCACTCGATTTGGTTAATTCTAGTTGATGCCTCCAGTTCGTCAGGTAAACCATGTCCTCCTTCCCTGTTACCACAGGACTCAGAGTGAGAACGTGAAGTTTTTCCCAAATGGCACTCAGGGTGGTTGAATGAAGCACAGCATAGACCTGAATACAAAACTAATAAAGAATAATCATACCTCATATTTGTTAAACTCTTACTATGTGCCAGCCACTGGGCTATGTATTTCCCATGAATTTCATCCTCAGACATGGCTGACATAGCTGACTACTTCCCAGGTCTCTTCACTTGGATCTCTTGTAGGTACCAACAAGTCAATATGCTCAAAATAGAACCCATTATCATTGACTTCTCCACTGACTTCCAGGTTTCAGTCCTGAGAGTCACCCTGGACTCCTCCTTGTTCCATATCTTCCCACTCAACATCCAGTCAATCACTGGTCCCCTGAAAGTCCTGGCCTGAATCCTTCTCCACCACCTCCACTTGTTGGCCCTCCTACTCCTCATCTGTCTCTGGATTATTGTCATAATTTGTAACAATTCTCTCCATCAACAGTCTTGCCTCCTCCAATCTGTCTGGCCCAGAAACCAAGAGAGACTTTTCTAAAATAAAATAAAAGTCATCTTACCTTCCTGTTCATTTTCTCCTTAAAGCCTAAGTTTTTTTGGGGTTCCCAGGCCTTTGACACCCAGCCTTTACCTGCAGCCTTGCTCGAAGATCTACCTTGTTTTCAGTCACCGTTAAGCCTTTGTTCTCAGCTTCACCTGAGTCTCTCCCTCTATAGCCTCCTCTTCCTCATGTCTCTCAAATCTCCCTTTTCATCATCTAGATCTCAGCCCGAACAGAGAAACCTTTCCTGATACCCAAATCTGATATTCCTGTGACCTCCCGTGCAACTCACATATCTCCTGTTACGACACCACAACTCTAGACCAGCTCCCTAAGAAGGTAGAATGATGACCCCAGAGATGTCCAGTCCTGACCTAGAACCTGAGAATATGCTACCTTACAAGGCAGAAGGGACTTTGCTGATGTGATTAACATAGATAGATTTTAAAATGGGAGGTGAATTTTAAACCTAATGAGGGGTCCTTATGAGGAAAAGAGGGAAGCAAGAGTCAGAATCCAAAAAGAAAACAGTATATTTTTCACTGGACTGAAATATATTGGACTGCTCATCTCCAAAACTGTAACACAAGACATTGTCATTGTGTCGTGGTAATTTGTTAAAGTAGCAACAGGAAACAGTTACATCCCCTTTGTCAGTTTTGCCCACCTCTATATTCTTAGCACTAGAACAGTGACTGGCTTGTAGTATGTGCTCAATAATATGTGGTAGGATACTATTCTTGAAATATGAACCTGTTTTTCTCCTAGTAGTCTTTTCTCCCCATACTTACTTTAGCACCGAGCTCCTTGATTTCTTTTCTCAGAAGAGAGATATGGTAAGAAATGGCCAGCAGATCCTTCTTTTCTTAATGCATTTTTGTACAGTCATGTATCACATAATATATGGTGATCAATGATAGGCTGCATATAAGACATTGGTGTCATAAGATCATAAATGAATCTAAAAAAGTTCCTATTGCCTAGCTACATCATAGCCATCCTAATGATATGAGCTACACAGCACCTTGCTCCTAAGTTTGTGATGATCCTGATGTCTCATGTTCACTGCGTCTCATTGAGTGACTGAGCTAGACCGGCTAGGCTTACGTGAGCGTGCTCTCCTGTGTTCACACAGTGATGAAATTGCCCAACATGTTTCTCAGACTATATCCCTGTTGGTAAGTGATGTGTGACTGTGTTTATATTTGCCACACAAGTAAAAATAAAAATTAAAAAATCATAGAGGAAGTGCCTCTGAAATCACTGAGATTTAAAGGAGGAAGGGATTTCTCCTGAGGCTAGAAGAAGATTCCTTCAGGCAGAAGAAGGTGTGAGAAGAAAATGGGGCCGGGACAGGGAAGTGGTAAGATTCCAGAACTAGGTGGCTGAGTGATGTCTTAGGTACCCAGGGTTGTAGAATGCCATAGGTGACCCCGCTAACGTCTGGCGTGGCCCAGGATTGAAGAGTCAGCAATGTCTCAACGAATACCTGTGTGCATGGATCACTGGAGTACTGGAAGGACCACCTTCCAGGTCTGGCAATATGTGACTGTCCTGAAACAGACTAAAACCTTTAAAATTGACCGAGATTAGGCTTCAGTGACATGGGAATTTGACACAGGAATTAAGTTTCATTCAAGGAAAATAAAGTGCTATTCTTTATCCTCTTGGATGTGTGGGTTGAAATTGAAACCCCCACATGGTATGGATTGAATGGGGGAGTGCTCCAGGGCTTACCCTCCAAACTTACTGCCCTCACATACCTGCAAAAGTCAATTCTGTTACAACATCAGTAAGTCCACCCACAACTCAAAGCTCTATCTCAGCTTTTGAAGTTAAGAAATCATGTTTTAATAGCCCATACCACTGCCAGTGCTTTAAGTCTAATGTCTTGGTTTCAAAATGAAAATTCACATCTCAAAGTCCAATATTTTGTGTGTCCATTTATTTGTTCAATACATTCAACTAGTAAGCCTTTGTCTTATATATTTAAGACAAGACTTCCTGTAAAGATTATTCAAGCTAAGGGCTGGGGTTGTAGCTCAGTGGTAGAGCACTTGCCTCGCATGCGTGAGGCCCTGGGTTCGATCCTTAGTACCACATACAAAGCAATAAAATAAAGACATTGTGTCCATCTTTAAAAAAAAAAAAAGATTATTCAAGCTAATATATGTAGAATAATTCTGTTTGGGTTGCTGCTTAATTTACTTTTTGTTGAATTGTTTTCTTTAAGCCTTATGTATACATGCAATTAAACTAACATGTAATTGGAGATAACAGAGGTGACAGTTTGGTATAAAAAGCACCTCTGTTGGGTCAAGTACTTATGTGTTAGTTGTTATTACTTTGTGCAGGTTCTGTTCTGGGTATCAGAAATGTCAATGAACAAAATAGAAAAAAAAAAAAAACCCTCTTAGAAGCTTACATTCTATTGGGAGAAATAGAAAAAAGCAACAACAATGAAATCAAATGAATATTTAATCAGGTCAAGTGAAGAACAAAGAAGCAAGATAAAGGAGAGAGTGTTCTGTTTCAAATGGAATCATCATTTGGGCAGAGACCAGAAGGAAGTAAGGGAGGTTGGAAGAGCATTCAGGCAGAGGAGCCAAGTGCCAAGGTTGGAGGGCGGCATCTTTGCATGCTTAAGGACCAGTAAGGCAGCCAGTTGTTGGAGCCAAGTAGAAGATAACTGATAAGTTTCAGAGGTTTCTGAAACCAGATCATGAGGAATTGATCTTGTAGGAAATTATAAGGTATTTCATTTTCACACCATTGCAAGATTTTGAACAGAAGAATAACAATATTCAACTTAAAAATTAAAAGGATCATGGTTCAGCAATTCCCCTCTTTGTTATATATCCAAAAGAGCTGAAAGCAGATATAGAAATAAAAACTTGTAGAAGAATGTTCACAGTAGCACTACTCACTAGAGCCAAAAGTTGGAAACAATCAAATGTCCATCAACTGATGATCAGATAAATAAAACGTAGAATAGTGACACAGTAGAATATTATTCAGCCATATAAAGGAATTACATGTTATTATGGGTAATACTTGAAAACACAGTGAGTGAAAGAGGCCAGACACAAAGGTCACATGCTGTATGATTTCATTTAAAGGAAACATCAGAGTAAAAAAAACAAAAAACAAAACAAAACAAAAACTCAAAAGCCAGAGAGAGAAAGCAGATTGGTGGTTGCCCAGGGAGGGGGAAGGGAGGATGAGGGATGACTGCTTCTTGGGTACAGATTTCCTTTTTTGAAAATATTTAGATGGAAGTGATGGTCGCACAACATTATAAATGCACTAAAAGCCACTTTTAAATGTCTACTTCTGTGTTATGTAAATTTTACCTCCATAGAAGAAATGAAAAGGACTACATTGAGAGGGGGCAGTGATCTAGAATGGGACAACGATGGCTTTATCAGGCTGATGGTGGCGGAGGTGATGAGAAGCAGGTGGATTCTGAACCTATAATCTACAAGAGAGGAATAAACTCCTCTATGTCCTCTTCGAATCTCAGCACTCTTGGGACCTCATGTGCTCTGCACCTTCTGTAGCCCCAGCAGGTTTTCTCGGCTCTGAGTAGGACTGGATTTAGGAAGCCTGAGTTTTCCCAATTTTCAGGCAACTGCAGAGCCTGAGGAGGATGGCCACACTGAATGGGGTCCTGTGGGGCCACAAAGGCATTTTGCCCGGGGCAGTATGTTGGAAATCACATTTTCCTTGATGAAGGATTATGCTCCACTTAAGAGTGGATAGCATGGTAAATCTCTACACAAACTGTTTTCTTCCCTCCTATTGATAAATATTGCTTTGAGGGAGAGCCAGCTGCACTTACGGGTCTTAATTGTTCAGAACGGTGACTAAGCCCCACTTGGTCAAGATTTTCTTGACTTAGCAGCTGTCCAGAGAGTGACAAATTTATGATTTGAGAGTAATTTCATTTTTTTTCTGCCTGAACCACACAATAATTTGTGGGAATTAGCTACCTGATAAGATAAGGGGGGTGGGGGTAGGGAGATGTGGAGGGGAGGGGACCGGGGTGTTCAATGCCCCTCAGTGTTCCAGGGAGGGCTGTGGAATTTTTGGAGCAGCCCTGGACACACTGCAGGGACCATTAAAGGATTAACCGGCCCTGACAGGGAGGCTGCAGAGCGGTGAGGTTAGTAAATCATGGGAGGCTGGGTCATTATCCTGGGAATTAGCTCAAATTGTATCCGCAGAGGCACCGGCTATCAACCGGAGTCACCAAGAGGAAGGCCAAAACCCGAAGCTGAACCCTGGTGCTTGAAGGGCCGATGGGTGCTTGCTTTCTGCTTTTTGGCACGAACCACCTCCAAAATCTGAAATCTTGCCTTCATTATCAGCACATTTTTGTGGGGGCAAACCACTGCAAGTTTGTTTTGTTCCACCAAAGTGTATTAACTTTGTGCTTAGTTCCTTTGGGGGGAAATTGCTGAAACATGATAACAAGCATTTATATTGGATAAAAAGATTTTCTTCCCTGGCATTTGTCAACAGAGAGGTTTAGATTCTTGCCTTTTCTTTTCCTTTGTATGTGATTTTCCTTTTAATTTGGTAGAGGTGGAAGGGGGAGACTTATGTCACTGAAACAGAACTATTAAAAAAAAAAAAAACCTGACTAATCCATCTGGCCTAAGGAATATGGAGGTTCTTGACAAAGGCAATAAGTGGAAATAAAAAATGTATTTGAAATGCTTGTGTTTCACTCCCCAGATGCCCAACAAACGGCATCAAATCTTTTCCCCTAACCCTCTTCAAGACGTTTATTAATTATGCTGCCGAGTGAGACTTGGTTTGAGAAATCTGTCTCTGTGTCCTCATGGAGTTTGACCGCCATCTGAAAGAGCAATTTTGCAGAAAGAGGGGATTTTGTATGGCCGGTTTAAGGGCTCTTAGGCCCCTAATGCACTATTACTGAAGGCGTGTTAATGGATGAGGTGGAAGTATTCAGCTTGACTCAATCAAGTAACCTGCTACCAAGCCAAGCTTCTGAGGGCCTTGGGACCAGCAGTGGATTGGCTGATAAATGAATGACGAACAAGCCCACAGGGAGCAGGAGGCGTGTGGTGGTTAAGAGTCAGGACCTCTGCATCCGCAGTCCCACAGCCAGGATGAAATCCTGGCACTTCTGCTTTTTGTCTGTAATTGGGACAATTCACTTGAAGTCTCTGAGCCTCCATTTCCTCTACATAATAAGAAGACAATAGTGGTACTTTTTATTTTGGGTGGTTGTGAGGATCAGGAGGGATCACGTTGGGAAGCATTTAGAGCAGTGCCTGGCATAGAGTAAGCACCAACGGCATGTTAGCTGGCTGCTGGTATCTTTGTTTTGGGGTAAAGGAGAATCATGCCTAGGGATGCTTTCTGGGTTGATGTCAGACCATGCTTTGCTAGTGTCACTTGCCTCTTCCTAGCTGGCAGAGGGGAAAGAGTACTGGACTAGGGTCAGAAGACTTGGTCTCAAATACCTTCTCCTCCACCATGTGGTGAGTAGACTTGGGAGAAATCCCTTATCCTCCCTAAGCCTCAGTTTTCTAATCTGTCCAGTGGAGATGCTCATTAGGACTTCATTAATGTATCCCGAGGATAAAATTAGGTAAGTAATTCATGACACATGTCTCTGACCCTGTGGGCTGGAAAGGACTTTATGCATTTACTATACTAACATACCAAACCTCATAGTTTAACAACACAATATACAGTAGATTGTTTCCCCTCATGATCATGTGACAAAAGTCCAGCATTGGCAGCCTGGAAAATGTCCAAATTCCAAATTCAAAGAATAGTTTCTACTGAATTTGTAATTCTTTTTTATCATCATAAAAGCAAACTATCATGAGTCCAGTATGTCTATATAAAGTGGTGGCAATTTACAGCTGGTAATAAACAAGTCGTGTGGACTCTGGCTACTATGAGCTGTCCCTATACCATCTAATAGTCTTGGTCCCAAGAAGGAACTAGGAATAGAAGCTAGGAAAGATACGAATGATCCTAAGCCCATTGATGCCTTTCACTCCCTGGTCATGCCACAGAAGCATCACCCTAACCCACAGGTATCAGGTAGATCTTTGATGGGATTATCCTTGTCTTGGGGCAGCTCTGCCTACATCATCCCAATCACATTCATAGTAGCTAACTTTATTACTTCATTCTCTTGCTTTCCTTATACTAGCCATTTGGAAGTGTGGTGATGAATCCCTGTCCAGCTCAAGCTCAAGAGGACAGGCCAAGTGCACAGAGGTGAATGACTGCTGCACATGGCACTGACTTCCATTCCCTAAGTCCAGAGAAACAGAGCAATAGCTGACCCAAGTCTGCTCCCAACACCTTCTAGATTCATGGTGAGAGGAAAGCAGCAGAGACAGGCCAGGACTTAATTCAGAGGAGAGGTGGTTGCTTTTTCCTTGCACAGCTGATCCCTCTTTAATACACTGTGTGATGTGCTAAGCTGTACAGTTTTGCCAAAATCCACCTCTAAAGTGATAAATTATTTCGGAATGCAAAGTGCCTTATTTAGTAATTTTACAAGGTCTAGTTACCATCTTAGTAGGGAGTGGCTCTGGGTCAGGTGGGAAGGGGGTCATGCTCTGGAATATGATATATTTGATTTATATACCTTTCTACTAGGTGTGCATGATTGAAAATCTCCAAATATAAGACTTCCCTGTGAGCCATACCCAGGTATAGAAATGTGGGGGATGGGCTGGCTACTACTATTTCCTGCTTCAGAAACTCATCTTGGCTTACTTCTGGCACCAATCACTAAGAACAGAGATGTTTGCTTTATGTTTAATTTCCAAAAGCCATGGTTTACCACAAGCTACAGGCCCAAATTTCTAAAGGAGGGATAGATCCAGGAAAACAGCTATTTGAAGGTTATCCCCTCCAGGAATTCCAATTTAATGTAGTTATTCACAGAGATCATTTTTTGAAGCCAGTTTCCTCTTTTCTCATTTTAGGCAAATTCTGTCCAAAATATATTTTGAAATTTTTTCACGGCCATCCACTTGAACTCTTCTCAATCCAATAACCCTACATGATCTCCTATTCTGCCCTTCAGTTTCTGATCCACACCACATCCCCCTTTAAGTGGCCGTTCTCAGTCAAGAGTAGTTGCCTAGAAATGATAAATGTACTCTCTAATCCACCCATTATGATTTTTTGAAGGCTTATTAAAAAATCATTTTTTTGTGTGATGCTGGGGATTGAAACCAGGACCTCATGCATGCTGTACAAGTACTCTACCACTGAGCTATATCCCCAGCCCTTTTTAACTTTGAGACAGGGTCTCACTAAGTTGCCTAGGCTGGCCTTGAATTTTCAATCCTCCTGCCTCAGGCTCCAGAGTTTCTGGGATTACAGGCATGCATCACTATACCCATCTTGAAGTTTAATTTTTAATGAAAATTATTACTGCAAAAGTAATGTTTGCTACACAAAATAATTCTAAGTGAAGTACATAAAGTAAAAGGTAAAAGTAATCCTTTCACTTGATTTTACTTCCCTCAGATACTAAATGTTCATTTATATATACATATATGTAACATTTAAAAGAAAAATGGAATCATGCTCTGTATACTGTCTGCAATTTATTTTTTTTTCCTTTAAAACTATCTTGGATAACTTTCCATGAATATAAATTTAGAGCAGGAAACTGGGGTCCATGAATCCCCAGGGGCACCTATGGATGGACTTCAGGAGTTCATGGACCCAGAAATTTTATGTGAATGCACATGTGTGTATTTCCCAGGGTTCATAGCATTCTTCAGGTCTCAGAGGACTCCATCACCCGCAAAATGTATAAGCAAAAATACGCTAACCTTGTGTGCAAGGCTTTTTTGGTACTGACTGCTCTGAAATCATAGTGCAAACTTTCAGACATCCTTGTTGAATTGCCACAGTGATATATTAGTGTAATGATGACTTTTATGAAATTGCCTTTAAATGCTAAGTATCTTCAAGCGTAGAAACTTGCTCTCAGTAACTTGCTCAGTAGACCACGTTGTACCTCTCTCTGCTCTGTAAATTTTGCAGCAGCCTTGGGCCAAAAGCAATAAAATCTGACCTGGACAAATCTCTGTAGTAACAACCATTCTATTCTTGGGGTCCCTGGGCTATAAGACTGCATGCTGTTCCATCAAACAAAGTAGAAAGCAAAAATTGAGCAAAAGATAGTCCTTTGTCAGGTAACCATTTTAGAGGAAGAAGAAGAAGGATAAAAAGATGTCAAGGTCTGCATTGCAAAATAGTTTCTAATTTTTCGATGCCTCCAACCATAGCAAAGTTTAATGATTTAAAAAAAAAATGCTGCTAGCAATTTTCCAACCTGGCTTCATCACAACTAGACATTATCTCAGTTTGTGTTTCTGTGTTTATTATTTGTCTCCACTAGCACCTCTTAGAATGTAAGCTCCATCATCACTCCTGGCTATTGCTATATTCTCAGTCATCTAAAAGGTGCATGGCCATCACTTAATTAAAATCAGTTTAATAACAAGTGAACACTGTCCTGAACCCCTGGAAACTTGGGTTGGAGTTTGCCCATGCTTTCTGATTTCTCACAGCTATGGCTTACCATGAGCTACAGGCTCAAGTTTCTAAATGAAGCATAGATCCAGGAAGATGCCTATTTGGAAGTTACAACTCAGGCCTGCAGCGTCTCAGCCCTAAGCGAGTCATTAACTCCAGTTGTTAAGGGGATAACAGTGACAAACATCTTTTCCATTCCTTGATTACAGAATGTGAGAATGCTGTTTTTTTATTTTTCACTTCGTTCTGAGTTTTAGGATGACAGAATGCACCAGCATGTACCATGCAGTGATTTTACCCTCTGACACAGTGGAAGAAGTTGAGTGGAGACATGAAGCAGCTGCTACGCTGTTCATCGGTACCCTGACCCGGATCCTACCCCAAACAGGCAGCAGCCTGTCCTCTTGGCCTGTCCTGCAGCCAGAAGCTAGGTAAGACAGCCAAGGCTCTGGGGAGAAGACACCCCCCTCCTGCCCTAGCACAGCCACGTCGTTTCTTGGACTCATAAATCCTGAGCCAGTATTTGATCCCACAAAGCAAGATTGTGGTTATCGGGGTGGATGGGCCTGTCATGGGGCCTGTAGACAAACCGCAGCCAGGCTGGGCCGTGCTGGCTCATTAGTCACCAGGACAGAAGTTCTGCACCAGGTCAACCCCAGGGCCAGTCCAGCTCTGGACTCAGACAGGGCCCCAGGAGGACAGCTCATTATTGTTCTCATGAACTCAAAGTCAAGCCTTCCTATTCTTTCAGGAGGCGGGGGAAAGGGGTAGGTAAAAAAATAAATCTCTCGTATCTGCCTGCAATGCTTCCCAAACTCGAGTGAGCATAAGAATTATTGTAGAGGGTGTGTTATAAATGCAACTAATTAGACTCCATCTCCAGAGATTCTTATTCATGGACCTTGTTCCAAGATGATCCTTCAATAACCTTAAAACTGTGCCACCCTCCAACATTGGTTTTGTGGTGTTCCCCTCACCTCCACCCACCTGCCCAGCTCCTGCATGGGAGACTGGAGAGCAGTGAAATGATAGGGTGTCTTTGGATTTGGGTGCAATTCAGTACATACTCTCCTGATTTAGGGAACAGAAGGCAACCTGCGCTGAGCAGGACCTGGTCTAAGTAGCAAAAAGGGCAGGGCCTGGAACCCCCTAAGCCTGCCACTGAAAAAGCAGGGCCAGCTTCTCAAGTGATACCATTACACTTACCATTACAGATAATGATAATGATGGTTACAATAAATAAATATGGGAGGAACTGTGCTGATCGGACTCTGTGTAGCATCTCAAAAGGCAACACTACACAATAGGTTTATTGTTACTTCTGTTCTTAGGTGAGGTTCTGAGAAGTTAAGGGTCTTTGTAGCAAGTGTCAGGGAGCAGAGGATCACGAGTGATGGCGTGTGTGATGGTTTTTGGTTTTGGTTTTTGGTACTGGGGACTGAACTCAGAGTCACTTTACCACTGAGTTACATCCCCAGCCCTTTTAATTTTTATATTGAGACAGGGTCTCACTAAGTTGCGTAGGGGCTCACAAAGTTGCTGGCTTTGAACTTGCGATCCTCCTGTCTCAGCCTTCCAAATTGCTGGGATTATGGGTATGCATCACCACACCTGGCTCTGTAATGGTTTTAAAAACACTTCCACAAATTTGTTGATTGTCTTTCTTTCAAGGGGTGGAGCCAAATTCCACTTTCCATGAGCAGGAGTTAATGCTTCCCTTTTCACCAATAGAATTTAGCAGAAGTGGTAGCGTATCATTTGTGGCACTCTCTGTAAAAGAGACTCTGGCTCTCATCTTAGGGAAACCCACATCCTACTCAGCCCTTTGCAGAGGCCTACAGGGTGAGTGGCTGAAGTCTTCTGCTAGTGGTAGCACCAGTGAGCCTGGAGATTCCAGCTCCTTCAGAGACCAGAGCCCGACTCACAACTTGCCTGTCATTTCACCAGAGCCAGAATCTTCCAGCTAAACTGCTTCAGATACTGTACCGGTTAATACATACATATGTATTGTTTTATGCGGCTAAGTTTGGGGGTAATTTGTTAGGCAGCAATAGATAACAAACACAGCAACATCTGTGAACATCTTAAAAATGCCGATGTGGAGTCTCATCCCAGGTGCACCAAATCAGATGGTGCATTTGAGCAAGCTTCCCAGGTGATTCACGTGGAAGGATTTTGAGAAGCATTGTTCTGCACCACTCCATTCTCAGTCAAGTATAGAGATATAAATATGTATGTGTCTCCCTGGGAAAGTCTTGTAAGCTAGCTCATCTGTGTCTTTCTTCTCTCCCCTGACCTTTCTCACTCCCTATGGGAGACCAGCAGCCTCTACCTGGAAGCTCTCCTCGGATGCCATGTTGCTTGGCGTACTGAGCATCCTCCCTTCTGTCCCAGACCCAGCAAGTGACAAGTGCACTCTTACTAACAATCTCAGCAATAGTTTACTGGAAATGTGCAAGGGAGTGTTTTAGATGAGAACCCAGGGAGAGCCTCGGGTGCCAAATTACATGCAAATGGGGAAAGTTACTCCAAGGATACGAGGTCATAACAAAAAAGTGAAAGTTTGATTCATTTTCTTGGTATGGGGCCAACATGCTTTTAGGGGTCTTCCACTTGTGGGAGTTTCTTGGGGACTTCAAAGCCAATTCCACATGTTGGGCAGGACAGGAGGGAGAAGGTGGAAAGGGGTATTGGAATTTCACGTTACGGTCATAGAGTTACTGAAAGAACGTGTTTGGAGATGATTGTTTCTTTCTCATTATTTACTGTGTATGCCTGTTCTAGGTTTGGGGCCACATATCCTTCCTAGAGGACAGAAACTAGCCAAGTCAGGCCTTTGAATATAGAAGTGGGTGACCAGTAGGAGGGATTTAGGACACAGTCTCTACTCTTTCTTTCATTTCATTTTTTTTTTGGTACCAGGGATTGAACCCAGGGACACTCGACCATTGAGCAACATCCCCAGCCCTATTTTGTATTTTATTTAGAGACAGGGTCTCACTGAGTTGCTTAGTGCCTTGCCATTGCTGAGGCTGGATTTGAACTTGCCATCCTCTTGTCTCAGCCTCCACAACCACTGGGATTACAGGTGTGCACCACCGCTCCTGGCTCTTCTGCAAAGGTCCTAGGATACATGGCATGGTACTGGTCCTATTCCCAACAATTCTTCCTTTCTTCTTTTCCCCTAGTCACATGCCAATATTCTTGGAGCTGTTTTGGGAACAATACAGAGTAGTATGAACATGTGAGTGATATAAGATTCCAGTTAACATTTTTAACCATGTGTTCTGGCCAATTCCCATTATACACATTTTGCTGCAGTAAAATGGAACTATTTTCCATTTTGTAAAAATATCATTGTTATGGTTTAGATGTCCCTCAAAAGCTCATGTGTGAGACAATGAAAGAAGGTTTGGAGGAGAAATGCTTGGGTTATAGCCTTAATCTAATCAGTTAATTAATCCCTGATGAGATTAACTGAGTGGTAACTAGAGGCAGGTGAGGCTGTGCCTGGAGGAAGTGGTTCACTAGGGGTGTGGCTTTGGGGTATATATTTTGTACCTGCAGCGTAGAGTCTCTCTCTGCTCTCTGATCATCATATGCTTCTCTCTCTCACACACTCTGCCATGATGTTCAGCCTCCCCTTGAGCCCCAAGGAATGGAGCCTGCTGTCCATGGACTGAGATCTCTGAAACTGTGAGCCTTTAAATAAACTTTTCCTCCTTTAAAATTGTTCTAGTCACGTCTTTTAGTCACAGCAGCAACAATAGCTAACTAAAACCATCTTAGATTTCACATACTGTTCCCTCTGCTTGAAGACTCCTCCTCCATGTACATGGCTGACCTCTATTCATTTCTAAATTCCTGGCTGAAGTTTCGCCTCCTCTGGGAAGCCACTCTAGATTGGTCCAGACTTGAATGACAGTCTTCCTCTGTGTTTTCAAAGCACTCTGGACTTTTTTCCCTTATACCGTTTATCATGCTATAATTGCTGATTTTTTTCTTTCCCTTCCTAGACTGGGAACAGTGGTGAAGGGCAATGCCTCTCTCATTGTTCCATTTATCTGAGGGTCTGGCATAGTAAGTGCACCATATTTATTTGTTGAACAGATGCACGGATGAATAGTGCCTGTACCTAGGACAGTGCTAGGTCCTGGCATGTGTTTAGTTAAACTAGTGCCTGCTGCTCATCTCCCTGGAGAGTTGATGAGTGGTGGAGTTCTCAAAGAAGGAGGGAGGCCTGGGGGAGGAAGACCCTTGGCATCCCTGGAAGCCCTTGGAAGCTGGAGCAGTTGGCCTCGGTCCTTCCTTTACACTGTGGAGGACTGTAGGAGCAGCGGGTGCCCTGCTTTCATTAGACATGTTGCTTCTCTCACTTGATAAATAGATCTGAACTTTCTGGTCTGAGAGGTGCTGCCTTATTGATTCAAAAGCTGGCAACAGTGACCCAAGCCCAGAAACATTTCCTGGGGATCAAATAACCAGCTCCTCTCAGCACTCATCAATCTGTAGCCAGGCTAAACGTCCACTTACGCTAGGACTTACTACCTGAACCCTAACCCTAAGTCCCCCAGGCCTGGGGATGGCCCCGATAATTTACTATCATCTTTATTTCCCAGGGTTGTAATTTAGAACGGCTTGCTGTTTGAGGCAAAACAAAGCAATACTTTGGTTCACTAAATGTTCTGAGTGGTGCTGCTTTCATGGAATAAAAATAACGATCCCATATCAAAATGCTTTTTTGCATACACTTCTTATCCAGCTTGCATAAAAATCTAGAAAACCATCAACATCTCCAGTTTGTAAATAAGAATACAAGTAAGTTGACTAATTTATTGTGGATTGTCCTGTATTGGGGATACAACGCTCCTATAGATGGTAATAATAAATATAATAGTAACATTTATTGCTACTAATTGTTTCAATAGCCATTATTTACTAGTAATATGTTGATAATATAAGTTAGTATTTTATTTTCAATTGCTGGGTTTGTTAAGTGAGTTGTTTATTTAGTGTTTATGTCAATTGTGTGGATTTAGTACTTTACATATAGGTGATTTGATTAAATTGTCACACCAGCTGGGCACAGTGGTACAAACCTGTAATCCCAGTGGCTCAACAGGCTGAGGCTGAAGGATGTCAAGTTTAAAGCCAGCCTGAGCAACTTAGTGAGGCCCTGTGCAACTCAGTGAGACGCTGTTTCAAAATAAAAATAAAATGGGTTGGGGATGTGGCTCAGTGGTAAAGTGCCCTGGATTTAATTTCTAGTACCAAAAAAAAAAAAAAAAGTCACACCCATTTTACAGGTCATGTGTCATGTAGTGACTGGGGAACATTCTGGGAACTGTCGTTAGGATATACGAACAATGCAGAGTGTATTTGCATAAACCTAGATGTGACAGCCTACTGTATACCTAGGCTATATGGCATATGCTGTCATGTATACAGTCTGTTCTTGACTAAAACTTTGTTCTGCCCATGACTATACTATTATCCCCATTAGATACTGAATCTTAGAGAAGTCAAATAACTTGCCCAGGACTCTGAAGCAGATCCAGTAGCGCCCAAAGTGTAATCCTGGTCAACTTGACCCCTGAATCAGCATTCCTGGTTGCTAATCTGTGAACTCCTTTGGGGCTGGTCTATCGTTACCAGGCCTCTGTTGTGTCCTCCATGCCTGGCACAGAGCTAGCTTGTGATAAGGACTCAACCAGCTGTTTGAAAGCCCGGTTTTGCTTCCAAACCAATGCTCTTTCTCATTTTCTGTTCTGCCTCAAACATGAAGAAAGCAGTGCTGAGCTCTATGTCAGAGGAGAGTTGGGCCCATTTCCCACCCATCCCCAAGGCTTCCTCTCCCCAAGCCTCACTGAGTGCATCACCAGAACAATCCCAACACAGCTGCCATCTATGAGGTGTTAACTACATATGCAGTGTCATTCCAGGGAGTATGGCCTGCCCCAGGTCCTCCACACAGTCCTGCAGGGGAGGCATTGTTGCCTCTGGTTTCAGAGAGAGCAGCTGGGATTCAGCAAGTGTAAGTGATTTGGCTGAGGGGATTTGGTTACTGGGTGGCAGAATTGAGATTGGAATTTATATCTAACACAGAAGTTATACCTCAGTGTTCTCTTACACAGCTTAATTGAGATTTAAGAAAACGCACAATCTGCCCATTTCGTGTGTACAAGTGAATGGCATTTAATATATTCACAGACTTTTCTAACTATCACAATCAGTTTCAGAACAATAGCTCAAATAAAGAAACCTCACACTTGAGCTATCTCCAATCTCCTTCTCACCATATTCCCTTAGCCCAAGCAGCTGCCAATCTACTTTCTGTCTCTGTAGATCTGCCTATTTCTGGGTATTTCATGTAAATGGAATCATACAATACATGGTCCTTCATGACTGGCTTCTTTAGCATACGAGTGTCAAGGTTGATCTGTGTTGTAGCGTGTGTCAGAACTTCATTCCTTTAAAAAATGTCCCAAGAATATTCTGTCCTATGGATATACCACGTTTTAGGTATCCATCTACCAGCTGATGGACATTTGGATTGTTTGTGATAGTTCTTTCTCTTAATCTATTTGCCTCCCCCAGGTATTCTGAAGAGCACACAGAAATTACACAAGATAGCATTTTCAATCTAGACAGTGGTCCACAAGTTCGAAGTTGTAATTTTTATTGAGCTGATGGAAACAATGAGGACAAGTTGGCTTATGCTGGTTTATTTGTTTCCAATAAGCACAGCGCATCCTGAAGCAGTAGATGGAAATTTAGTACTGGAATAAGAGCCATGTGTGTTCTTATCACTGCTGGTGTCTCTTCAGCATGCCATTCTGTGATAATAGTTTCTCTCTCAAACTTTCTTTTTTGCTATAAAACAAATGATTGCAAGTGGCTCTTTAAGGGAATTGTTTTTTATTCAGAGTGATTCAAAAGTCTGGCATTTAACTTTTACGGAAAACAGATCTATCTTCTACCACTAAGCTAGGGAATCGTTGACTGGAAATAATCTCACTAAACCAATTAAAAAACTCTTCATGGATCTTTTTCATCAGCAGTTCAGTAATTCATATATCTTTGAGATATTAGCAGAGACTAATCATGTGTGTGTTACTAAGGAGCCCACTGTGTATATTTGGTAAACACACATAGATGAATCCAAGAAGAAAACCAGGACAGCTAGGAAACTGCATCCTCTCTTCTGCCTTATCCCTGGATGAAATGAAACAGAAGTGCTAGATTATGCTCTTTCCCCCCATCTTAATTTAGCAAACTAGGAATTGTTTCAACTAAGTCCTATAAGGATTGCAAATGCTGCACAAACATTCTTCATACATAACAAACCTTGGGGTCAGGTCTTCAGCAGCCAGTCTGAAAGGCAATGTAAACACGTTCCTGTAAAGTCTCCTGTTTTCAGCAAAAGGCTGCTTTCACCTTTTTTTTCAGAGGGGCCTCCACACAATTCAACAGATTTATTGAGTGCCGACTATCTGGCAAAGGACCTGGAAACCAGTAGAGCATGAGAAAGGTGGTCATCAAGACAGGAAGGACGGACTTGAGTGGGCCGTGGCAGAGCAGAAAGAGAGCACAGACTGAGACAAACAAGCAGAAGGGCCCAGATGTGCAGGATACTAATAGCTAATATTTTTACACATTGACTGTTTGCAAACACAGTCACTTTCCATATACTTTCTCACCCAATCACCACAACTCTAAGATGTAGATACCAATATTAAACCCTCTTTTAAGATGGGACCTACTTGCCCAAGTCGCACCCTTAGTTAGAGACAGAATTCAGGCCTGAGATTCAGACTACAAATCCAATTTCCTAATCACTGCCCCAAATCTCCACCCAAACAAACAGTCTACCAGGATGCTTCATATCTGAAAATAGGTATGATTTTTTTTGTTTGTTTGTTTTTAGAGAATGAAATCTAACTTCTTCATTGCACATTAGATAATTCAGCTCTGAAACCTGCAAATTGGCTATGACAGGATCAGAGTTTAACATTTTTGCCATTTGAATATTCTTGGGATGAACATGTTATTAAAGTGGCCCTTGGTGAGGCTGAGAAAAGAGTAACTTTCATCCTTCATGGCCCACCCTTTTCTCAGGATTCAGGGCTGCTATCCTTTCTCAATTACCTTTCAAGTTACAATTAGATTCCCATTACATCTGATCAGCCCTAAGTCCCAGACCTGGTATGTGTTTTCTTAGGTGCACAAAAAACTCAAACTGGAAGGGACCACAAGACATTACCTGTTCTAACTCTCTCTCATTTTTCAGATGAGGGAAACTGAGTCCCAGAGAAATGACTCACCTTGATTCACAGATATGAATTAATAGGTTGCAGCTTCTTGTGTGGAACTGTTATTTTTTAACATGAAAAAGGCCCATAGAATTGCATAAAGTCTTGGATAAAGGCGGCTTTCAGCAGGATTTAGGTGATGTGCCTCTTTAACTTCTGTCAATCCTCCTGGTTTAGTGCAAGGAGATGATCTCCATTTGGCCCTGTCTTTTAACACCTAACACCTGGTAATCTCTCTTTTTAACCAAGAGAGCATAGAGCTCAGACTCAGAGTCTTTGACAGTCCACCAGACAGCCAGAGTCTAATACCATCTTTCTGTTTTCATTGTTTTTGTTATTTTATCTCTATTTATGGAAAATGATACTGACTTTCAATTTACAGTACTGATAGAGTTTCCCCTAGAGTAGATCTATTTATTTTTTAAAAATGGATCTAGGCTGTTAGGCAAATAATAGTGCAGATGGTTCATAAATATGACAAAAATGTTGATTGTGGCAAACAAATGACTAAAAGCAGGAAATGTGGCTGTCAACCTTGTAAGTAGCCAAGAGTAATGATTTGGGGCCCCATCCAGGCCCCCAAGATACCAAATCACACTGCTGAGTCCCTTACCTACCTTGAGAACAAGCGCCTCTGTGAGGATTAGGGGTAAATTCATGTTGACTGATCACACAGGGTTGCTCATGCCTTGCCCCCAAATTCCACCACTCACATGGTCTGGTTTCTCTGCAGTGGGCTGGTTCCTCTGTTGTCCCCCCACCCCCACTTCCCTTCTGTTACCATAATGACCTTTCTTTTTTTATGGATTCTGCCATTAAAGATGCCAATTCACTCTCAGGGAATTCCCTCCTCCTGAAGGATGGTGGTTCACTGTGGCCTCCTTGGCCAGGCTTGGGTGAGCAGAAAAAAGCTGCGTGGGCAGTGTGGGGGTGCCTCTGGGGAACCCAGTGGACCTTGTACATTTGAAAAGCACTACCCATCCCTAGGTCTCAGTTTCCTTATTGTTAACAGTAATTGTCCCACCAGCCCTTGAACTCTGAGTTCAACTGATCCTGCCCTCCATTTATCTCCTCTCTCTACTAACAGGGAAGGTGGGCTGAAGAAAGCAGGCGGAAGAGGAAAGGAAATGGACAGAGAAATGAGTGTTTCCCGATTGGTGCAATAAGAGAGATGTGTGTAGACAACTGGAGTCCCAGCCTCATAGGGCCATTTTGAGGATGAATTAATAAAAATGATGTCTGTAGGTGTCTTACCACAATACCCAGCACATAGTGGGATGGCCCAGCATGACATAGTAGTTTGGCCAAGCATAGGGCTGCAGAAGAGGTGAACCAGCTTCTACAGAGGAGGGGTCATGAGCCTCACCCAGGGCCTGTGGTCTGGCCTCTCCCCAGGCTGGACTGGATAATGGACTTATTCCTTTCCCCTGGGTCTGACCAGTGACAGAAGGAACATTCAGAAAAATAACACCAGGAAGAGAGTGATGGGGTTGGGGGCCCTGGGTAGAGGGAAAAAAAAAATGACGAGGAGCAAGTCAAAGGTCAGGAAATCAATTTTTTTCTCCTTACAGATCTATAAGTTTAGAGGCTTGTAAAGGTCACCGTTGTCCTTTTAAAGTACCTCAAGGATTTACATCCCGAGTAGCACTTGGTCTCCCTTGTGGTAAACATGAAGATCCAATTAGTTTTCCCTATAATTCAAAGAGATCCGAGCAACAAGGACCTTTCCGGTTGGGAGTCAGTTTGGCTATAAAGTTTCTTGCTACACTATTCTGCGGATGAACTTTAATCCATATCTTATCTCCTCCTTGAAAATGAACATCCCTTCTCTTCTTATCATAATGTTTCTGCTTTCTTTTCCACTTTTTACCCCCCTTTCCTTTGGAGTCTTGGCCATATTCCTTTTTGGCAATTAGAATAAATTCCTTATACTTAGTTATTTGCTGCACTTGGTTACCTTAAGAATTTTTTCTGCTTGACTCGATGCTAGGAAACATTTTAAGTTTCCATCAAATCAGAATGGTGCTGGAACCCAAGCTTTCTGGGCCCTGCTTCTAAGTCTTTTATAGCCATGGGGAAAGGAGATCACTTAATAGTTCTCTTTTTTAAGGCACCCTTGACCAGGGACGAAATCACTGCAGCTGCTGCTCCACAAACTCTGATTACAGAGGCTGCTTTTCAGCCTCCTGGTTTCTCCCCTTCCCCCCTGGGTTTTCTAATCCATCCTGGTCTTTCCCAGGGGAGGAAGGGGTGAGGTGGGCAATTGCCATGTACAAACACCCTCCAGGATGGGCTTGCTTCTCCCCTGGCAGTGAGGCTGGTGTGCTGTCACAAATAAGGCTGGTTCTGGATTTCCAGGGTAAGGAGATCCTTCACCCTCTTTCACAGAGGGTGAAAATCTGTCACATAATAAGTACTACAGGCCCTTCTGAAAGATAGGGCAGAAATAAGAAATCTGTGTGTGAGTCAAAGAGCTGCAGGGACTTTTTGGGAATCTGGAGAAATCTTATTTTTCTCTTTTGAGCAAAAGAAGAGGAGTGAGCTCTTCAATAACAAAATGGTACCTCATCCAAAGGTCCTCTGAAAGGTTTGGCAGGAGACATTGGGCCTCCCTAGCACAATCCCTGGTTGATCAGGGATTCCTGAAAATCAAAATAAACAACATTAACTGAGTGTTTACCATCAACAGGGCTTGATAGAGACACTTTACAGGCATTATCTCATTTGATCTCAAAGCCTCCCTTATGAGATGGATACTATTATCAGTTCCATTGTACATGTACATAAACCAAGGCTCAGACAGATTAAGTATCTTCCTAGAGTCCAAGTGAGTAAGGATGGGGCACATTACATGTGATGGTTTCACACATCAATTTTTTTCTTCAACTTCGATGAGTAAGGGAAAGGATGCATAACGGCACACCTACCTAATGTGGCTAAGATATGGAGGAGTGTTTTAGCTTTTGCCTCTTAAAACATTCCCATTCCGTTTAGCTCTTTGCCTATTGCTTAGCTGTCTAGATAGGAAGCATATCAAATCAGATTGTCTTTTAAAGTTGCAAAGAACAGAAAATTCAATTCAAACTGGCTTTTTTTTTTTTAAATTTTTTTCTTAGTTGTAGATGGACACAATGTCTTTATTTTATTGCTTTGTATGTGGCGCTGAGGATCGAACCCAGGGCCTCAAGCATGCGAGGCAAGTGCTCTACCGCTGAGCCACAATCCCAGCCCTCAAACTGGCTTTTAATAAAGAGCTTTCTGAGTTCATGTAACAGCAAGGTCAAAACTAGGATGATCCAGCACTTCGATTGTGATATCATGGACCTAGTTTCTTTCTTTCTCTTTGGCCTTCTGTGGTGTCAGCTTCACCCAGAGGCTAACTTGCCTCATGGTAGCAAATTGGCTGCAGTCTAGGCTTCACATTTGCATAATCATTAAGGTGAAAGAGTACTTCTTTTCCAGCATCCAAGCAAGAATCCAAAGATTGACTCCGGTTGGACAACTTCCAGTTGCAGCCAATTCTTAAGTCAATTCCCATTCATGGCCCTGGGGGTGGAATTTATTGACTACTTAAGCCAACCAGTGATCACCCCTGGAAATACAGGCAGAATCTGCTTCCATTGGCTATATAGGATACCCTGGGAGAGAGGAAACCTAAATGAAAATCTGAGTGGTCAAGAAGGGGAGGGTATAGAACTGTTAGTGGGTAATTCATATCTTTGAATTATTTATAGATAAGACATATTGTCGGTTAAAGGTGACAGAATGCCCAATGGTTGAAATGTAGAAATGTATTACTCTCACTTAACATGAAATGCAAAGGAAGACCATTCCAGTTGGTTTAATGGCTCAATGATATCTCCAGTGACCTTGACTTTTTCTGTTTTGTCATTCCATTCTCAAATGTGACCCAAACAGGAAGGAGGCCAGAAGGCTAGAAATACAAGGGCTCTCTTCCCATGCATCTTTTCTCTTATTAGGGTAGGAAAATCTTTCCCCAAAATGCCCCAACCATCTCTGTCTGTCATCCATTGGCCTAAACTGAATCATATGGCCATTGCTAGCTGCAGAGGAGGCTAAGAAAAATGATACCTGGAGTTTCTTGTTATCTGTAATCGGAAGATAGTGCAGAAAGAGTAGATGGAGAATGGCCTTGGGTAGTTGTCCAAAAATGTCATGTTTTGCTAATTCTGTGCTAAAGACTTGGAAGCCACGTCCTAAGATTTTGCTGGTGTTTAACAGAGAGAATCAACAGGGTCTGACTTACAGTCTTTTAGCAAACTTCAGACTCACAAGCAGTAGCCTTCATCCATATTATCTTTAAATAAAATGCTTAATGTACCATTAAGTGTTCAAGTGTTGACACCAATGAGAGGTTTATCAGAAACAAATTTAGGAATTAGCCTACTTGACATTGTCAGCACTAACCGAGCACCTCACACTTAATTAAACATCAGACGTCTAAAATAGGCTTATGAAAGCTGGAAATTCCAATGTAGGCCGTTAATTAATCTAAGGTTTGTTTTTTTCTCCATGGCAAAAATATTTCCCTACCAATTAATTGCCTAATCCTCAGGGCTCTAAGCTCAGTTTCCATGTATATTACAAATATCCTATCACTCAATAAATTGCAGCTAGCATCAGCAAAATATTTTTGGCTTATTTGAAAACTGGAGCAATGAGACCAAGAGAGTGACTCAATAGATTAGAGGAACGGTAGATGAAAGATGCTGAGAACAATCTGATTACACACACACACACACACACACACACACACACACACACACATCCATTATGTTTTGAGTTTCAAACTATTCCAACTTTGGACATTATTTTTTTGTGCCTCTGACTTCCTCTGAAAAAATGACATGAGCAAATTTTTCACTGCAGTTGGAAGCAGACTTGGTTAGAAGAAAGAGGCCAATAGGAGGGGAAATGTGACAAATGAATCTGCTAGCAAAGAAAAACTTAAGCCATTCGGAGAGCAAAGGATCCAGGAGTAATTGCAGTTTGGCTGGGCAGGGCCTGTGCAAACTTACATTTTAGTACTGCCTCAACCAACATTTCATGGTGCTTTAGCATTTATGAGACATTTCACTTACATTGCCAATTGGCCCAGGCACTAATAAATCTCCACTAGAGCATATTTGGTATGTACAATTATAGTGGGATGTAATAGGTATTATTTTTTGCCGTCCAGCAGTTTACCCTCAATCTTCCCTTTTCTGGAAACTGGTTCAGGCCTGGCCAATTATAGTACTCATTCACCTGAACCTATGGAGGGACCAGTCAGGGTTTTCCCCTGGGATTCTAATATATAGTTCTCTACCCACCTTGTCACTGCTCCATGTTGTAAAGCTGGAAGAAAGGACTGGAGCTGTAGAAGAGAACAGTGGAGAGGGGAGAGAATTCAGCAACACTTTGAGGCCAGCACCAATCTTTGCTTGAAGCCAGTCCCTTGGGATATCTTAGGTGAGCCAATAAATTCTGTTTCTGGCTTAGCTAGTTTGAGTATCTGTCACTTTCATGGAAGAATCTTGAGTGATACCATTTATGCAAGTGACAATCCATCTTCCCAGGTTCAACTCGAATTGAGCCTTGTGATGGAGTCTTCCCTAATGACCCCTCCTTTTTCCAGTAGCTACATCATTCACTGACTGTGGCAAACTGCACAGTGTTGACTGCAATTGCACTAGTCTCTTATTTTTCAAATATCTTTTCAGTTGTAAAGTCCTGTGGGAATGGATCATTTTGTCCCCAATTAAAAAACAAGAGGAATTTAAGAAAAAAATTTTACAGTATAAGTGATTATTTATTTTTTTTACAGTATAAGTGATTTATTATTATTTATTATTTTTTGGTACTGGAGATTGAACTCAGGGGCACTCAACCACTGAGCCACATCCCCAGCCCTATTTTGTGTTTTATGTAGAGACAGGGTCTCACTGAGTTGCTTAGTGCCTCGCCATTGCTGAGGGTGGCTTTGAACTCGTGATTTTCCTGTCTCAGCCCCCCTAAGTGCTGGGATTACAGGCTTGTGCCACCGTGCCCAGCTGATTATTTGTTTATGGATTATAATTTACTTAATCCTTACAATGAAGATTCATGCATTAAATTAAGATGGAATTTCAAAAGTCCACAAATATTGATTTTGTTATAAATATGAAATTTCAGTATGACTAGATGCATATCTTGCTTCTATAAAAGTTCTTAAAAGGTCTGGCCATTTATGTTACTAGAGATTACCATTTATGTTACATTTATGTTACTAGAGGGCCATCATGTTGCCAGAGATTATGAACATCATTTCTCCATAGGTTTGTCTGATATAAACTCAAAGAACATAATCTAATAAAAACTTAAAACTGTTTGGTAGAGGATGACACAACAATTGGTTGATGGGCTGATCGTTTCACTTTTTAAGTGTTCTCCCCCATATTTAGTAGATGTAGATCATATAATGACTCTATATAGAAGTTTCAGCTTCCAAACTTTTGCTTCATTCATTTATTAATACTTCTTCACAAGACATCAGCTAAATATGTACTGCTCATGCTCTATAGGAAGCACTGGGAAAATAGCAATGAGAAAAACAGGTAAGGTCCCTGCCCTCATAGTTTTGCAGCTAATTCAAAAGACAACAAAAAACAAAATAAACATTGCATTAAGTTCTGTGAAAGAAACAATTGTTATAAGCATTTGACATTCCTTTAATACCAACAGAGTAAATGATAGCTATACCATAAATGCTGATTGAGCAGCAAAGTGAAGCATCACACAATTTTACTTGACTAACTCAAGTCATTTTTGTGAGCCTGATTATTTCTCCTTATCTTAGCATATCAAATAAAATTAACCATGAGGCAATCCAACCAATGGATCACTTACTGATCTAATAATCTGGTTTGAGTTTGTAAAAAAAATTTAAAACAAAATTTGCGACTATTTCTTACCTGAATTAGTATTTCTTGATTTTTTTTTCACTATTTAAAAGTGAATTTTCTTCCATTCCGTAGGCTCTCTGTTAAGAGTTTTAAAAATTTGATGGGAAACTGTTTGATTAAAATTTGAAATGTGTCTCTCCAGATAATTAATGGAAGCAACCATTAATATCCCTGGCTAGCTCACAAGCACCTATTTTATGAAAATGTTTTTATGATGGCAGAGAATAATAGCAGAGTCATGCAGAAAACCAGTGACTGAGGAAAAAAAAAGCAGGTGGGACTTGAGGAAAGAAGGAGGTTGAAGCAGATTTTCTGGACTAGGGAAGCTTTAAAGTTGTGTTGGTCTTCTTTTTCAAAAAATTAGTTTTAATTTTTACCAAACTTATACATCCCCATAGGGTTTCAAAAGTCAAATAGTTCTGCAGGGTTTATCACAAAAAAATAGCTGTTTGGGAGCTGCCTACTCAATTTCCCACTTCTTGGAGGCAACTGCTTGTAAGTCTTCTAGTTATTTTTGGTATTTAACATATACGTCTAAGCCACTTCTTGATTTTTCTCCTAGGTTTTACGTACTAATTTTCATCAAGGGACATAAAATTTCAGTTTTGTCCTCATCTATTCACCCTAGTACTCACTGCTCATACCTCATCTTTGTTTTTAATCATAAATTGGATTGGATCAATATCTAGTGCTCACATTATTATGACTAGATATATATAATTTCCTGCCAAGCTATGTGGTATCAAACATGACAAAGATTACTGTTACTATCACAACTCTAATATTTCTCAGGAATGATAAGCTTATATTTTATTTATTTGCTTAGGTTTTTGTGTCATTATTAACTTAGCCTCAAGTTCTCTTCCGGTTGGTTACATATCCTCTCAATGCCCAATGGTTGAAATGTAGGAATATATTACTGTCACATAACATGAAATGTGAAGTCAGACTATTCCAATTGGCTTAATGGCTCAATGATATTGTTTTCTATCAATTTCCTATTTTTGAAGGCATGGCTCCCTGACACTTCTGATCTGCTCCAATCTGGAAGGATTGTTCTCTGATCCTGCTGCATAGCTCCTGTCCTGGGCTAAGGGTTACTATCTTGAAGGTTATTTTGCTTTGTTCTCGAGTTGAGTTTCTTGCTTGTTAAACCCCAAGTTTCCTTTTCCTTGATTCCCTCTCTCATTTTGGTGAAATTCCTTCTCCTGTAGTAACATTGTTTTTCCTTTGGTAAAATATATGTGGCACAAAAATTTACCATTTTATTCACTGTTAAGTGTGCATTTCAGTGACATTGTACATTCAACATTATTGGGCAAAATTCACCAATATTTTTCTTTAAAATCTTTTCATCGTCCCAAACTGAAACCCTCCACCCATTAAAGCATGATTGCCCATTCTCTGTGTCCTGGTAACCATTATTCTACTGTCTCTGCGTATTCTGGGTACATCATATAAGTGGAAACAAAGTATTTGTCCTTTCTCTAGTGCCTTTTTAAGAAAGGGTGTGTGAGAAGTACACTTGGAACACAGGACATGTTCCACACCCCCAGTGGGTGTCTGAAACCATGAAACCATGGTCGGTACTGAACCTTATGTATATGATACAATGTTTTTTCTTATATGTCCAGTGTTGCCACAGAGTACCAGAGTTAATCTGTCCTTCATGTATTTTGGCCTACTCATGGTTTGCATCACTGTTCTTGCAACTTGGGCCATTATAAGTGTCAGGTTTGGTCAGGGTCCAAGATGCCCAAATAAGGAACCTGATCAGCAGAGCTGCAAGCCAGATGTGACGTCACTAGTGGACATGCCTCCTGTCAATCAGCGAGTTTTCCTGACCCATCAGGAAGGACTGTGGCCTTCTCTTCCTGTACCCAACCCCTCCCCTTCCTGACCGGGTTTTCTTGAAATTCTCTAAG